>JAWPGT010000117.1:0-56453 GCA_034638255.1 Coprinus comatus
AACTGATTGTGTTGTGTTGTTCGGAACTTTATTTGGACAAGGACTGATGCTGATGCACTCATCACAATCCGTAAACAAGCAGAAATGAGAAAAACATGTATATCCTCCTAAGATATGCAGAAAACAAATATATGATGGATGTTATGTAGGAGGATATTACTTTGAGATGACATATGAAGACCCCTTTATTTCTTGGAAGACGCCTTGCGGCGAGGATTTGCACGTTGTTCACGACGGGCTTCAGTAACAAGGACCTTCTTTGGCCCATCGGACTCAGGGTTATCTGTAACGAGAGTGTGAGATGAATCACATAATATGAGAGTGGAACACAACTGACTTGGGGAGAGGGCACGCTTTTTGCCTGGAATAAAAGTAAATAAAAAGTGAGATAGGTAATACCAAGAGCACATTACGGGACATACTGGCTGAACGAGAGGCTGAAAATCATAGTGAGATGACAATAAGCATGATGAACGTAGTATACAAACTTACAAACGCTGACTTCTTCTTCTTGATCAATATCAATCGGGGGTGTTACATTGGACTCAGTAAGAGGAGAAAGGGGAGAACTAAGATCGATGTCCATTGCATGTTCAGAAGACGAAGGAACCTGTTGGGTAGATGGTGTTGGTAGATCAATAACTGAAGGAACTTCTGTTGTCATGGATAACGATCCCGAAGATTGGTAAAGAGACTTGTCGACTGATGAAGTGACATCTGTATTGGCTGAAGAAGCAGACACTTGGGTCTCAAGAGCTGCATCGACCTCGATTGAGAGAGGAACTGAGGTATGGTGAGTGTCCCTGACAGTTGATGGCGACCCAGTAGTCGTCGTGGAATCAGTAGACTCCAGCTGAGTTTCGACGGCAGTGTTGCTTGTATTTGTCCCGACGTCAGTCCCTCCACTTGCACCAGACACACCTGATGGTCTAACACCTCGTCCTTCCCCTTCACTCTCTTCACTGTCGTCATTGTCGTTAACGGATCGACCCTGTGAGACCCGCGTATGTTTCAAGAAAAATATTGGAATATATAACAAAAGAACTTACCTGTTGACCCTTTGACCAACCTGATAGAGGAACATACGGAAGCCTAATGCGGTCGCCAAAGTCTACATTGTATATCTCATCATTGGGATCCGCTTCCTCAATATTCCCTGCTGCTTCTATAGCCTCCTGACGATGTATATTATCACTAAATTTCTGGATTTGAATGTCCTGAGTATCCATAATATGTACGAATACCCTTGTCACATACCTTCTCCATTATTCTGAACATCTCCCGGATTTCATCATGTAAAAACAGTGCCGTCGGTTTTGCTTTTGCGTATTTGTGTTTCTGCATCCCATCGAAGTATTTGGCGAGCGCTTTGGTCGCCTGCTCCCTCGCAACAGCCAAGGATCGTGACTTCTCCAATTTCTTCAGATCAACCTCAGGTGCTTCCTTTCCCACATCCTCCGGCAGCTCAATAAGATCGGGGTAAGAGTACCCACTTATGGTCTCACGGCGCTCAGGGTACCAAGTAACTTCTCGATTTCCACATAACGGGTCCAGTATTTCTTTGAACGTACGTCGCAGAAATACAGCTGCTTTCGACTTCTTGAACAACCTCCGTCGGTAGCCCTTGACGACAACATCTTCAACGACAGCAGCTAACGCATACCGCGTGGAATCTCGTTTTGAGTTTCTGATATCACTACTGCGCCAATCTTTCAGAGCTCGAGTGTTTAACATCCAGTAGTCAGGATGAAGTGTGTTGATGTACTTGTTGCCTTTCTTGCTGCGAACCATGATCATCCAGTTTTGAACTTCAACTGACTTGCTCGTGACGATAGGGAATGATGTTTCGAGATGTTTTATTATTTGCTGGTCCGCATGGTGAGGTCGTGTTGCGATTGGAATGTGATCAAGGTCATCCGCCAGTTGATGGAACAATGAAATAAATTTGAATGGGAACATCGCAAACTAAGAAGAGTCAGATCTATCAAATGTGACTAATCACATATACTTACAGCTTTCGCTGCTTTGACTGCATTGTACTCGCAGTTAAACTCCCCAGATTCGTTCTCCTTAAAAACTTGAATAGCATATTGGGACATGTCGTGTGGTGAGGCGAGATCTTTATTGCCCCACGTGAAGTACAACGCATTTGGACACACCCACGAGACGAACTATATCAAATCTTAAGCTCAGTTTCATGAGATTAACAGTTCACTTACCTCCATCAACGCTTGAGGTATTCGTTGAAACAGTTGCCCGATACATTCAAGGATTGGAGGAGTAACTAACGGAAGCAGCGGCATATAGTGACATGACGAGTGGTCAATAGAAATCCACTCCAATTTGCTCGCAATCGTCGACTTGATCATCATTGCAACACGCGCGTCAGATAAAGACACTTGTTCCAGACTCCCAACAAACGTCGATTGTACTTGCGTCCAATAATCATTCATTAAATTGAACCACCCTTCATCCTCAGAGGCAGCAAAATTGGTTGGAACAAAGCGTGATGTAAACCTTTTATCAAGATCAAACAGCATCTGACGTGTCAATAATGACATGTCAGCCTTTGACCCGTCTTTCTTCAGACTATTCCACGTCCCCAACACATGCGAACAATATGCCTGTGAAGGCGTGAAATCAGTCCGAGTTATTGCAGTGAGGTATGCGCCGTTTATTGGCACATCAAACTCATGGACCTGTGTACCAGTGAACAGGCCATGCCAGATGCCAATCGACTCCTCAATATACTCCATAATAAACTAAATTCAAACTTCAAATTGTATTTTGTGTCTTAATCTAATCTAATAAAATGCTTACCCCTCCTCCATAAGCGTGCAAATTTGACGTGATCCATTGTTTGTTGAGCGGCGTTTGCATGTAGAAGTTGGATCCGAGATTGAAAACAGAGAGCAAGATTTTTAACGTATGTGGGTTTTGTAAAATTTGAGACATTCCTTTCTCTTGCGTATCAGAAGCCCCCTTGATGTATTGTTGGAGCTCCTCCTTGTCCTTCCGTAACTTCTCGTATTCGTTAATCTTCATCAAGATGTGGTGGAATTTTTCAATATCCGTCTCAGGAGTTTGAATAAATTTGCGATTGCGTGAGATGTGACTCGAGAGGTCAGCGTCGTTATGAACCAATGCTTCAAGAAGCCAACTGTAAGTAATAATAATTTCCCCCATTTTTCATCATACCTGCATCGTAGACAATAATTCCCCACTGGCTCAGCTGCCACATCTTCTTCTTGAGCCTTGCGATTTCTTCCTGCATCTCCCGAATTTCTTCTTCAGAAACCCCACCTTTCTTGCCAACAGTGACGCTTGATGTTATGTTCTGTGAAGCTTTGTTGGATCCTGACAGAACCCCGGCAGTCTCTACCTCTTCTTCCTCTTCTACATCTTCGTATTCACCCCCATCATCATCCTCATATTCAACCCAATCTTCATCAGCTTCAGGATCAGCATCTCGCTCTTCTCGCTCAGCTCGATCATATTCATCCTCTTCGTCCTCATCTTCCCTTTCCCTTGGTCCTTATCCCGATTCCCACTAATCGACGTTGTTGGTTGAAGTTGTCCACCCGTTGTCATTTTCCTCGTAATTGTAGAACTCATTTTGTTAGACAACCTACTCTCCACTTGGCTCAGCTTCTTCTGAAGCTTCATTCGTGCAAGCAGTACAGCATCTCGTCGATGTTGCCCCCCCAGCAACTTGCAAACTCTTCCTTCCTTGTCCCTTGTCTGATAATACCAAAGGGGGCGCATTGGGACCCAATATAAAACTTGTTTGGACACATGAAGGATCAAGATCGTCCTTGATCATTACAATAGGAATCATCGCAGCTTCCGAGAATGGATTGAAATCATCCGTAAGAAACGTGTTCACCAACACATTTACACCGGAATCTGTGATAGGCCGTGGGTTGAAGTGGCCGAATTCCATAGGGAGAGGAGGATTGACAATGTCAAAGACATTGACGGACAGTATTGCTTGATGCGTCTTCTCGATCAGTGATGGAGGCTCATTGGCTAATTCGAGTATGAGTGAAAGTATACTACTGAATCCTGTAAGACACTTACACCTTGAAGATGGTTGTCCAAGAACAGTGGATCGACCATCAGCTCCTTGCCTGTTGATCTCAATATTAGTATTGCGATTGATATGTGATATCGTCTTGGTTTACATACCTCCCAGCTGCAAATTGACTAAATGCTTTGCCACCTCTAGGCTTTGCACGATTCGATGGACTCGCAGTAATCTAATTCAAATCGTCTTTGCATCAGCACATAACATACGATCGTACAACACGTAGATTAAATTATTACTTACCTTTTTGGTTTCCTTCCTTCCTTCCTTCCAGCATCCTGCTTCTTCAATGTTTTCCTGGGAGCTGGTGCGCTCTTTTTTTGACGATTTCCTGGCTCACTCATTCTGGTACAGTATATAAGAAGAGATTGATTTCAATATAGATAGATCATCCATGCGTCGGAACATGAATATTCCGGAAATCACCACCTCTCACGTGTCCGTTCATTCATATTACCACATCATGCGATGTATATAGCTATATAAATTATATTCATTATGATCAACATTGATGTTCTGACCGTGTCTATGTTGTGTATTACAAGTCATATAATGTATGGAGCACCAACTAGGAAGTAATGACAAGTGAGAATAGTATCACAGTTGTATGTGGTTCATATTAGTGACCTGGTTGAACTTAGGTGGTATGAAAGATTTTGGACAACACCAACATGTATGTATGACATATCAATAATATATTGTTCATGATGATACTAGCATAGGTCAATTGTTATACTCAATGTCAATACATGTGTATTCAACCATACTGTATCTCAAATATGTACGCACATCCCAATGGGTGGACCTGCGCCGTTCTTGAGCTCACTGGATATTATTCTGTCATTTCTATCATGTAAAATCAGTCACGGATCCTACCCATGTGACTCGCGCCGTTCTGACAGTAACAAATTTGATTGTTGCTGTCAGGAATTACACGCAGGTCGGGCTGCGATGACTCGCGTGTTATCTTGGTGCTACATATGAATTGTCTTGATTTCTGCCTGGGACCTGTGTGGGCTCTTGTAAACAAGGGTTAGCGGCCGATCTCTGGAAAGGGGGTCTTTTTAATGGTTTGTTGGCTATAATCCCTTGTTTAACCCACATTTTGGATGAAAAGTGCTGTCTAACCATGGTCTAACCCTATGCAAGTTGTAAAAAGGTAGGTAGAATAAAAGTATTAGTCATCCTTTTATTATTTATTTTGTAGTCAGATTCTATCTCCGACCAATATTTCAAACTCCCCTTAAATTAGTTATAAATAGTACTGAGTATTAATTAGGTGTAGATTATGTAAGTAGTTCACACGTTCCTAGATTTGGTTGTCTCAGACAACGTCCTTTGGTATAATAAATCAATACCATTGGCTGGATTAGGTAAGATGATTGATAACCAAAGGTGCCTGATGAGCCTTATAAAGGCGAAACAGGGAGTTGCAGAGGTTTCCTCTGCACTTGTTGCACCCTCGGTTCGCTTCGCTCACCTCGGTTGCAAGTTAGGTTTTCCTAACCCCCGTATAGCTGCGACATATCGCTGCGACGTATAGCTGCGACATATCGCTGTGACGTATAGCTGCGACATATAACTGCTAACAGTAGTATATACTGAATTAACAGTAGTATACACTGAATTAACAGTAGTATATATTAAACTGGCTAAAATCAATAATAATTCTGAATATACCACTATAGAAGTACAAGGGACAATACTATTAGAACACAAGAATGGCTGGGGATGGTGGTGACTGTACTGTCGAATGTTGTATAAGGAATATACATGGATTCCATGCGGCGCTGGTAATCGTGGAGGAGGGAAACCAATGGTACGACGATAATGGTGAGAGATTTCTTCTCCATCATAGCAGGGACGAGGGCTATCATGGTTTTACCTGCTCCGGTTGGTAAAACTACAATCATATCTCGTTGGCGTTGTAATGATGCTACAACGGCTTGACGTTGGTAGTCAGAAGTCCATTCTAGATCAGCATCATCCATGAGACTTCGCATGCGTTCCAATGCTTGATGCGAATCGGCATCATCATCAATAGACTATTGAAGTATGAGTATAGATAGAGGACATAATGTCATAGAGTACTTACAGGGAGAAGTACGGGGGTAGTTGTGAGAGCAGGGGGGGGTACAGGTGCAGTGTTGTTGATGGATGCTTCAGGAGTATGTATTGGGGAAGCCTTTGAGAGAATAAGCAACTTTAAAGCTAGGTGAAGTAGGGCTCTCACCTCGGATATCAAATGATTATTTACTTGCTGGCGTATCTGTAATGGCAAATGGTGTTATTATTTGTAACAGTATTAAATAATATAACGAACATTGGGTTCTTCTAGAGGAGCATAGGAATCTTCTAAATCACCACCAGGAGCCTCTAAATCACCGCCAAGATCTTGGGCATTTGTACGAGCTGCAGTTACTAATATTGGAGGAGTAAGAGTTTCTTGTTTGATGTCACAATCACAAGAGTCGTCTGGACGTTTAATGATATGGGAACTGTTGCAAAAGGAACATTTCGATTGTCGATGTTGATGTATTGCTTGATCAAAAGCCTCCAGGATAGGACAATAGTCATCAGAGCGATCGTTGATAGCTGACTCGTATGCAACAGAGTCCAACATGATATCATACCAAACAATACGTCCAGCAGTGATAAGTTTTAGAACTTTTTGCCACCGAATACTGGCAGTAATGAATTTAGGAACCATTTCATCAGAGATTCGACCTATGTATCCATCGGTTTTGGCATAGTGGGCGTTCTCGGTCGAAGTGCTGTGTCCAGCCTGTAAAGAGCTGACAGTGTCAATAATGTCAATGTTGTTGAGAAGCTCGATGGAAGGATCATGGGCGCGACGAATGGCAATTGAGATTTGTCGGTAATCCTTCAGGCCAATACCAGACTCCATAGTTTCCAGTGACACTTCTTTGAGGACGGCAGAGATGTCATCGGAAGTGAATAAACGATCAAAATTGACAAACATATGCGTGTGGTATAAACGGACAAGGTCTGAATTGTTTGGAAAGAGGAGGGTAGCAACCTTTTCTGCGAATGGCCTGAGAATCGACAAGTCTTGGATAACGAGATCGGCAGTGATAGCGTCAAGAGCATGGGGTATAAATTTATCCTTTCCAGATAGCGCGTTGGTTTTCGTGTAGCGAATGGCGGCCATCAGAGTTTTATCGATGGCAAGTAATGACCGCTGACTGGTTGGGGAGTTACGATATTCTAGGCAAGTGAGTTCGGTACCTCGGCATGGTGAACCTGACATGGTAAGTACACATGCCATCAGGTATTGTAAAAATCGACTATAATCCTTCAGCCACTTGCGTAGTTGGTATAAATTCCACAAAGGTTCTCCAGTATCTTCTTGAAACCCTTCAATGAACAGAGAACGAAGTTCAGCAATATCGAGTACCCGATCAAGGAGTAATTCGTGGCAGAGAAGATTATTCCGTGGATCATCGATGAAGGAGAAGCCAACAGTATAATTACTCAAGTCATCATGGATGGTATTATAATCCACTTGAAGTGACTGATCGAGAAGGAGTGTTGAAAGAGTTTTGGAAGCACGAGCGTGAAGCTGTTTACACATGAGACGCACGCCTTCAACCGTCACCCAATTCCCACGGTAGAGCATTTTGTTATGCTTAGAACCTGGTTCCCACACCAAAGCAGGTGGAAGAATTGTACTATATGCTAAAGCAGTTGCGACGTGTTGGAGGGATGTAATGCTGTTAAAGGTGCTTTCAACCTTCTCTCGGTGCCAATTTTGGTATTTAGGATGATCATGTACGTGGTCTTCATTAACATGAATTTGGATCAAAATGGTGCATCGAATCCAGAATCGAAATTTGGCTAGAGTTGGGGTGACGAGATGAGGGGGTGCCCATTTACCACCTGCTTGGATAGTTGACAATGCTATGTAACACATCGTGGGGTCTCCAATGTTGTTCTCTTCAGATTTATCCCATTCGCGAGTCCATAACTGAACGAGTAATTGGTGGAGTACGGTGGCATACTCGTCGAGAGGGGTGGATGGTGGGAGGTCTCGTAACATTTTAATGTGGGAACGGATAATAGGAGGGAGTGGAAGTTTATATTCTGCCTTGTCACGAAGTAGGAATGCAACCAGTTTACTAACTTCAGGTGCATAGGCGTCATACGTGGATTGCTTGTCCATCGTTGGACGGAACGGGTGGTTGCTGATACCCCTATTGATAATTTGTTAGTATATGGGCTTATGATTATGACAAGAATAATTAAAACTTACTTCTCGGGAATGTCAGTATTGATTATTTGAAGAATGAGGTCTCGCGTGAAATCCACTCGGTTAATGGCAACACGGAGAAGTGCTTTAGACGCCCTCACAAGTAGTGGAAATTCTTGTGTATGACGATCTGGCATTTGGACAAGGGACCTGAGGAATTCGGGGGAGATGGAACCGACGTGGGTAGTCCAATTAGTGAAGGAATTCCATTGTGTCATCGCTCGAGTGTCTTCGTTGTGTAATATTACTGGGGAAACCAAGTCATTAACTTTTCTAGATAGATCTTCACGCCAAGAGTGCTCTGGTTTATCTTGCTTTGGAACATGTGGGTGAACACAAAATAGGTTAGAGTGCATGAAGTTATCAAGTCGTTGGGCATGAACAAGTGGCCATGATGTTGGATAAGGTATGGGACGGTGAACTTCGCCATGATGTTTGCGCATAGAGGAGATTGTGGAGCAGATACGAGTGCAACCAGATTCGTTGCATAATAGGGCATTGGTGAATAATGTTAGACCGCCAAGAACAGGAGATCCAGTTAACTCGTGAGGATAATCATTGGTAACACCCAGTCGTTTTGCTATCTCGATGAAGGAACTTTTGAAAGTGGGAATACCAGCAGCTTCAAGGTCTGGGTGCTTGCGACGGATATGAGAGAAGGCTCGATCTCCAGTCAGCACCAGTTTGCATGTGACACAACAGAACATCTTGAGAGTAGATTGAAAATGAAGGCCGTACTGCGAAAGTTCTGCATCTTTGATGAGATCTGATGAGAGTGGAAGGTAGGAATTGGGAACATGTGATTTTTCACTCTGCAAACGAGTTGGTTTCCTTCTTCAAGTATGATTTATATTAAGCGCACCTTTGTTAACAACTCGACAGCCCGAAAGTTGGCTATATTGGATGCACCAACGGTCTTGATAATTTCCTCGCCGCTACTCTTTTCAACAATCGCCTCACCACTACTCTTTTCGATAATTTCCTCCCCACTGCTCTTCTCGACAGCAGATTTACTACCAACAGCAGAACCATCCAAAGCAGTATCTGTGGTTTGCTTACTAGAACCTGAGCCTGATGGTTTATTGCCACAAATTCTTTCACTGTGACCGAAGATCACAGCAAATTCCTCCTCAGTGAACTTCTCAATGAAGTCACCCACATTGAAAAGTTCGTCGTCGTCGTCGTCGTCGTCAGGTCCAGCGTCATCTTCACTATCAGTGAAACACCCCAGAGGTGGCATCTGTATTGTGGGATGAAAGTTATTATTATTATTGCAGTAAAATGAACATGTAAAACAGCTTACCTCTTCATAATCAGAGAGCGAAATAATAGACGTCGCCCGCTGACAACAAGTGAGTACATGTATGCAAAGATTCTTGTAGGAGTGACTTACGCCTTTGCCTTTGCCTTTATCTTTGCTTTTGCCCTCATCTTTGCCTTCGTCTTTGCCTTCATCTTCACCCTCCTCTTTGCCTTCCTCTTTGCCTTTCGGAAGAAACGTTGGTGGTGATGCACTGACAGCCTTCAAAAAATGTTAAGTATTGGAAAATTCTGAATAACAACCGAATACTGACAGGACGAGAAAACATGCTTTCTTGATGCTTGAAATACCAGCTCGGTGGGGATGGTGTGGAAGTTAATAACTAAATAATTCATGATTAAATCGAACTCTTGATATGTGGGATGAAAAGACTTACAGTATGGGATTCAACGTTGTTGTCTTCGCTAGCACTGTCTTCGCTATCACTCACATAATCTTCATCATCAGTACCGTTTGCAATGTAGCTATTTTCGGGAGAGAAGATAATGGGAGGGGGGGTAGGAACGTCAAAGACCTATGGTTCGTTATGAATATGACAGTCATTGAGAACAGAGACAAAGGTACGCACTTCGGTGTCAACTGTCCACCGGCTACCAGTCTTGGCGTGCATACGGACGGTATCGAGGCTCTTGTATCCTGCAACACCACGACATCCAATGCCATCACAATGGCAGATGAAGAATCCTTCATCATTCTTCTGGACTCTAACGGAGCCATTGGCGAATGCGATGGTGGGGTTTTGAATACAGTTACGAGTGTGATAGTCGCGAACGCTACGAGATCCAAATTCCATGCCACAATGCCTGCAACGCATTGTTGGAGTGAGAGGAGGTATGGAAATGAGAGGACGACGAAGGGTTTTTATACCCGTACAGCCAGTAAACCACACCATATAAATTGATTCTTTTTGGTTAATGTGAGATGAATTTCTCCACGGTAAGAACACCGATGAATAACCAGCCACTATAGGGAAGATGAAACTCTACGAATGGAGAGAACGAATGAAAATTACACACCCCATTTGTTTTCCTGAGAGTTGATTCGCTACCTGCTTGAAATTTTTCTTCCAAGCATTAACCTAACGAGAGTTTTTAGGACCTCTCCACGGTACGAATGCCGATGAATAACCAGCTAATACATAACTGGCCACTATAGGGAAGATGAAACTCTACGAATGTAGAGAACGAATGAAAATTACACACCCCATTTGTTTTCCTGAGAGTTGATTCGCTACCTGCTTGAAATTTTTTCTTCCAAGCATTAACCTAACGAAAGTATTTGGGTCCTCTCCACAGTATGAACGCCGATGAATAACCAGCTAATGCATAACTGGCCACTATAGGGAAGATGAAACTCTACGAATGGAGAGAACGAATAAAAATCACACACCCTATTTCTTTTCCTGTGAGTTGATTTGCTACCCACTTGAAATTTTTTCTTCCAAGAGTTCACCTAACGAAAGTATTTCGTGAAGGTATATCAATCCACAAGAAGAATAGTGGCGAAACAGATGACAAGTAAGAATGGAGACAGCCTAACATGGTGTTCGTGTAAGTGACTACAGTAACATTTGGTGACTGCATGCATAAGGGGACTTACAAATGGGATAATATGTGCGTATATGGGGTGAAACATGAGAGAAGCTTGCTCGCCATGACACTCTTCATGTAAAAGCCAACGACGATATGGGTTAAAGCAAGGTTAAACGTTAAAGTGTGACGCAAATCAAACATACGGTCACGTGTATCTGGATCTTATTGTTGGACATCACTAGGCCGAGACTCGGTACCAATCAAGTTTTAACTTTTGCAGGGTTATTCTACTGAAATGGCTGTAGGAATGACTGTTGTTGTAGAACGAACATGACAAAACATACGTGGAGCGAAAATTGACCATTCAATCTAAGTTTCTTTCCTCAGGAATGGTGTCTATCCTTCAGAAAGAAAAAAAAGAAGATAACTTCATCAGCATTTCCAGCATGTCCTTAGTAGTACTCAGTATAGCTTGGGTAGCTTAGTATACTTACTGATACTTACTGATACTTAGATTTATGTTCCCAGATTTGGACTTCACGAAAAATCGCAAAATCGGACTGTCACATGATCACTCTCACCATCACATGTGACAGGATACGTTGCATCAGCAATGCAACCTCACGAAGGTCACAACTTCTACTCACTGCCGACTCTGAGTAATGTCACCACTGCACTCTCATTCCTTGATGAAACTCTACGCGTTGGAGCTCGTTGGAACCGTCTCGACATTATGCATTGAATGAGTCTATGTACGCGTGATATGGTGGGGTTTTCATTATTCTTATAAGGTATGTCAATTTTGACTATTTTCCATGTATTGGGCTCATATAATCGCGTATTGGCGCGTTCTCAGGCTCTCCAGGACGGCCTCAATACTCCGCTTCAAACAAGCCTACATACACGCGTCCCGATGCAGTAGCCATGCTATAACATTAGTTTTACTGCTGGTGTGTCATTACTTGCTGTTTTTCTTCTGTATCACTCATTTTTCTACACACAGGAACATTTCTAGGCTCTCCAAAACCTTCTCGACGTGTACTATAGGATAGGAGGGTTAGGTGATGATGTGGTATGGTGTATACCCCACGAGGGGGGTTTCTTCCTTGGTGAGTCATTATCTGTCTCAAGGGAAGTATTTTACTCATTTCTCACTCCCTCCTGCACTCCATGGCACATTCTTAGGCTCGTCTAACCTACGCGTACCACCTCTATGACATCTCCAACTTGTAAACGATATGGAGAAGTTGTGGATATGTAGTGACCTTATCTTCTAAGGTCTATCTTGTGAGTATACTGTTCACTCTACAACTACTAACACAGTCATTTTCGCACCATACACCACATTCTTAGGCTTGTTGGAACCGCATCGAAAAGGCAAATCGATAGAGGGTAGTACGGTGTGGTATGGTGGGGTATTCATTGGTGAAAAGTATGTTCTCTAACTTTTACACCAATCCTGTTATTCTACTGATATCTCACTCCCTCCTGCACTACATCACATGCTTTCAGGCTCGTTTACACCACACGTACATTCTCTGTTCCACCCCTGATTTGTACACACTATGGAGGACTGCTGGAGTTGTAGTGACCTATCTTCTGGTAAGTTCTTATTCAATCTAACACCTGTTTCGATACTCAATCCTTATCGGAATCTTATGTTCTTAGCATCGTTCAAACCGTCTCGACGGCGCCGTTGGAACGCACCTACCCACGTAACGTTCCGATCAATACTCGTATCGCAATGTCCAGTTCTTTATTCTCCCAAGTAAGTTCTCCTATTATGAATATATTCTTGTAATTTTTTATCTTTATTTCGGTACATTACTGTAGTATACACTACTATTATGCTGTATACAATCACTCTTGTATTTTTGTACATTACTGTCTCCCTTCTGATAATATAATTCAGTTGATATACATTTACATGCATTTGAGACACTCTAGGAGTCCTTGAAATTTCGCTTTTTATATATATATATATATTCTGATATACCTGATTTATAAGCTTGAGAAAGTATTTTCAAAGGCAGTACAAGTAGATATAAGGTAAAACTAAGTAGAATTAAGTGTGACTAACCAGGACCCCCTGCTTAGAATAGCTTGGAATCGACTTCTCAAGCATGACTAAGTAATTCCAAGGAGAAAATAAAAATTCTTTTACATTCTTGATATATCCTTGGTCATCCTTGGAAATGTTTTCAAGGAGGTTTAAGGAGGTTTAAGCTTGGCCAAGGAGATGCGCGTTTTGCTGATGTTGTTCACGTTGGGAAAACAGCAATTGAGAAAGTCATGTATATTAAAATAAAACTGTTCTATCACCTGTTTTTTCTGAAACCATGACCATTGTTTGTAATGATGGAATACATTACTTTCGAAAAATATATTAAATAAAAAGATCAGAAATAATGTAAGTGTCATAAACAGCTCAAGTCCTCAAATTTGTAAGCTGAAAAGTTAACAAAACTGTATTAAGTGTAATAAGAGTTAACGCATGACCAGACTCCTTGTAGCGAAGTGATATTGGTACAAACTCAAGCTCATCAAGGATCTCTAGTTTATGCTGAATCAACCATTCAACAATGTCAAAACTGGAGTTGAGTAGATCGTTGTAAGAAATTTCATGCTCATCTGTCGAGTGCTGATCAGAGAGGACAAGATGACCTAGATGACAATCTCCTCCTTTTACACATTCAAGATCATGTACCATAAACTGATTAACATCATATGGTGAGTGGAATGCATTATCACTGAGGTAATCCATTGGAAGAGGGATCCTGTTTCCAAGCTTTAGCATCATTTCACGATGCAAGCTACTTCTGAGGATATCATGGAACTCAGCTTTGCGTTCAGTCATCTTGGTGAACTCATCTGGATTACCAATAACCCAATCATCCAGTTCCTCACTACAACTTCTGTCCAATGGTCCCATAGCAAATAAACCAAGGTGATTTCCTTCACTCATTGCCACTAGTTTGGTCTCCACTGGTCCGCCAATTCCCATAGTCCTCAGATTAATGGATGGACACTTATTAGTCCTTTCAGGACAATCTTTAAAAAGATGATCCTTTGATTCACACTGGAAGCAGCGACTGTTACGGTTTCATATTTATCACAACTAATCATTAGAACTAATGATGGATGATAGTGTACTTTCTCTTCTATCTGTTTTACATAGCCTTGGACTAATGTTTTGTATAGCCTCGGACTAGTACTTTCTACGGACTTCCACTTGTCATTTCACTCACTGTTTCAGCTGTAGATAGTTTCACTCTCCTGTCTCACATGTATCAAGCATAGCCTACAACCTGTACTCATAGTTGTATAAATACATGGACAGCGACAGAGATTAAGCTTCAGCTTAATACTCTTGTTTGTTCTCTATCTTGCTCATTCCCCTCTGCTTGATAACCCTAGAACTTGGAGTCAGCTCTAACTCTTATATGAATGGCTTACTAGTAAGGAACATCTGTGATCTACAGTCTGAGTACTGTGGAGGTTGTCCCCTGAAAGTAGTCTCAGTAAGAGTGGACGTTCTCTTCCTACGAGCACCTTGAAGAGGTCCATTGTAACATTGTCTATACTGAAATGGAGGTATAGGCAAGTTTACAACACAATACCTGATAAGAATACAAATGAAGTAACTATAAGTAGAAATGAGTTATAAGAACAAAGGAAAGAGTTTAATGGTAACTAACCTCAGTATCACAAAGACCAGCAAATACTGAGGTTTACATGGTATCTACTCTCTCATTATAAGTCGTGAAGAACAAGACAGTCTGATAAGAAATAAAACACATATTATCATATAAAGGTCAACTTAGCTTTAAAGAAGTTTAATAAGCAGAAAAGAAAGAAAATCATGGTCTCAGATGTGCTCAGTCATTGTGGTCCAAACACCATTTGCACCCCCTGACTTGACACATGTTTGCACAACAAAGATCCAACTCCAACACAACAGTCAGATAAGGAGAACCAAATCCCACCAACAGTCCAGCCAACAGATGATGTTAGGGTCAGCACAGTCTGCGACGTATCACTGCGACGTATTGCTGCGACGTATTGCTGTGACATATCGCTGCGACGTATTGCTGCGACATATCGCTGCGACATATCGCTGCGACGTATAGCTGCGACATATCGCTGCGACGTATAGCTGCGACATATCGCTGCGACGTATAGCTGCGACATATCGCTGCGACGTATAGCTGCGACGTATAGCTGCGACATATAACTGCTAACAGTAGTATATACTGAATTAACAGTAGTATACACTGAATTAACAGTAGTATATATTAAACTGGCTAAAATCAATAATAATTCTGAATATACCACTATAGAAGTACAAGGGACAATACTATTAGGCTTAAAAAGCTTAAAGGAGAGTTCATGAAAAAGTGGGAATGCCGCAATCTTAGAGAAGTCAAAGAATTTCTCGGTATGCACATCAGGAGAGATCGGGCTAATTGAAAGATCTACCTTGATCAATGTGCTTATTTAGAGAAGATCCTAAAAAGGTGTAAAATCACTGGCTCTGACTGCAATACCAAACTGGTGCAAACTCTGCTGCCAGAAGGGTACTATCCAGTTCCTAATGACAAGCTGATCAACTCCTCCATCCATTCTAGGTACCAACAGGTGATCGGATCACTGTTGTACATTGCTATTGGCACATGTCCAGACATTTTGTTTGCTGTGACTAAGCTAAGTCAACATTCTCATAACCCTATGGAAGAACACTTGCGTAGAGCTCTCTATATTTGTAGATACCTATTAGTGACTCAGGAATACCAAATGATGCTTAATGGTTCTGATAATGAGGGTTTTATTGCTTACAGTGACTCTGATTGGGCTAGTGATCCTTCTACTTGAAGATCCCAAACTGGTTATCTGTCCACTGTTGCATCCTGTCCAGTAGCCTGGGTCAGTCGATCACAGAAGACTATTGTGTTATTGTCCACAGAGGCTGAATACATGGCTATTTCTGATTGTAGTCGTCAGTCCATCTGGATCAGAAGCCTAATAACTGAACTTGGTTTACACAACAATGAACCAATGGATATTTGTGGAGACAATATGGGCTCTCTCTTTATTGCACAAAACCCTGCTGTTGAAAAGAGATCAAAACACATAGACATTATCTTCCACTTCATTTGTCAAGTAATTGATGAAAAGAAGGTTCAGCTCTATTTTATCCCAGGCACTGAGAACCCTGCTGATCTTCTCATGAAGAATCTCAGACTTATGAAGTTTGAATACTTCTGTGATAACTATTACAGGTTGGAATTTTCTAATCCCACATATAGCACTGCCAAGCACTCAAATAATATGGTCCCAACATAAGGTGCTATTTAGCTGCCATGTTTGTATTCAGGGGAGTGTTAAACTATTATTAGTTCTACAATGACATTCTCAATGGCATTACACTTGATGAACATGTGACTTAATATGTTCTCACATGGACCAATGTAGAGTAGTATATAAACCTTGTATTAGATGCATTATATACTTCAGTTCCTTTTACTTCAACAACCACCCTCAGTAAGTCTAAGTCATACCTATCCTAGTATACTATGCTTCGCACTTGTTTTAACATCAAAGAACCCATCCTCATGGTCACAGATCAAACTAAACCCTTTGAAATCAAATGCAACTCTTCAGCCTTTGCTACTGGAGCTGTCCTCCTCCAAAGAGACACAAACAGAGTTAAATGTCCTGTAGCTTATCACAGCAAAACTCTTTCACAACCTGAACAAAACTACCACTGTTCTGAACAAGAATTCCTTGCTATAATCTGTGCCCTCAAAGAATGGAGATATTACATTGAAGGTTCTCCCACCAAAACAATCATCTGGTCTGATCATGAAAACCTAAAATGCTGGAGAAAACCTGAAGACTTAAATTGTTGACAAGCATGATAGACAGCCTATCTACAACAATTTAATATCAAAATATGTCATATCCCTGGAAAGAAGAACAGACCCACAGATTCATTATCCCACTGCCCAGATCATGCCCCAGCTTTTCATGATAATCACAATGTTGTTGCTATGCCAACTTCATTATTTACTAATGAAAACCCCAGCAAAATTGGATCAGAAACATCCTGAAATAAAAACCCTGATGAAACTGGATCAAAATCATCCCAAAAAGGAAATTTGATGTGATGCCTAAAAGCTAAACTACCTAACACCACCTCCTATTCAATGCCACTCCTGAAATTAACATCTAAAAATAACCAACCAATCAAAGAAGCCACTATATCTATAAATATCATAGATGAAGCTCTTATGAAACAAATCAAAGAAGAAACCCTGAAACAGAAGACATCCATCAATTGACCACCTTACAACATTAATAATGATGGAACCTCCCAATTTAATGGAAAAGTTGTTATCCCTAACAATATCACTATCTGCCAAACTCTACTCAACTGTGTATATGATCACATTATAGCTAGATACCCAGGCATTAACAAAACTGCCCGCAAATTGGCTCAATATTGCTATTGGCCAGGAATGAAGACATTCATCAAAAACTATGTTAAAGGCTGTGGAACATGCCAACAAATACAAAATTAACCATCACCCCATCAAAGTCCCCCTCCAACCCATAAAAGGACTAGCTTCTACAAGACCCTTCTCACAGATCAGCATGGATCTTATCACCAATCTTCTGCCAGATGGACCCTATGACTCAATATTGTCCATAGTGGACCATGGACTTACAAAGGGGATAATTATAGTCCCAACATCAAAAACTGTCACTGCTGATGAAATAGTAGAAATTCTGATCGAACAACTCTTTTCAAGATATGGAACCCCCAAAAAGGTCATTTCTGATCATGGATCACAATTTATTGCCAAATCAATGCAACAGTTTTATCAAAAACTCAACATCACCCCTTCTTACTCAACTGCTTATCACCCCCAATCAGACAGATCAACAGAATGTTTCAATCAAGAAATCAAACTATTCTTAGCAATCTATTGTTCATCAAACCTGAATTCTTGGGCCAGATCACTCCCAATCCTCAAATTCAATCACAATTCTCAAACACATGCAGGAAGAGATCACACCCCCTTCGAACTGATGTATGGTTTCACTCCCAAAATATTCCCAACATCTGAAGAACCATCAAACATCCCTGCTCTCAACAATTGCTTCGAATATTTAGAACAATCATGAAATCAAGCCCAAATGGCACATGAACAGATGCATCAAGTTATGGCTAGTAGAGCCAACTGACCACTCCAAGTGCTCTAAGTTGGACAAAAGGTCTGGCTAGACAACTGCAATCTACCATTCCAGTACAAGTCTGGCAAAATAGCACAAAGACTAGAAGGACCATTCCCCATAACAAGGAAAATAGGACCAGTCACCTACTAGCTAAAATTACCCAAAACATGGAGAATTCACAACAAGTTTCATGTATAACTGTTACAACCCCTCTGTTATGACCACGAACCGTTAAGCTGAACACTCCTGGAACTTAAACGCTAGAGTGCAGTCGTGTAGGAACGTGCGATCAATAAACACTCTGCTGCAATCTCAAGGCCTTTCAACCTAGTGACCGAGAGGTATGGAGACAGAGATGTATAAGGGCTACAACAGAAGAGATTAAAGCTTGAGGCTTTAATCGTCTACTACATCGAGTATTTATACTATTCTAGGGATGTACCTAATAATAGCTACTAACTACGTATATCCCAAATACTCGTCATCGCTTTATAATCTACTCCATACACAATGCTAGAACTGTCAACAGGAGTAGGTGAGACATCGGGGTCGGGGACTATTTACTCCATATACAATGAAAGATTAGTCAACAGGAGTAAAATGACGAAACAGATAACTAATACTGGAGCTGGGGAAATGTATACTTCTAAGCATAAGTGGAGTCTCATACTTAGTTCGACGTTAGGTCATAGCGATGTCATAGTGATGTCACCGGGGAGTGGTATGTCAAGCAGAGTCGTTCATGGTGTCGTCATCGGGAATGAGTTCGGGGAAGATGGCGAACAAGTCTTCCTCGGTGGTGGTGGTACGGGCCGGTGGTTTGGGTGGGCTCGTAACATTACTTCCTTCCTTAAGGGGAATGTCCTCATTCTCAACTTCAGAGGTCTCGGCAAGGGGAGCCAGTGATGTTGGCCTCGGCGACGGGGTCGTAGTCTTCTCCAAAGTTTCGTCCAAAGTCTTCTTGATTTGATCCAGTACTCTGGCGTGAGCGGCGGTGTGTTTGGCGAGAGTGGGAATGGCATTGATGATGTCTTTCACTGCGAGATCCAGTCGGAATCGGGGTACGGGGTCCTGTCGATCGTGAGCGGCGTATCTCTGGTGGTTCATGAATGCTAGGACGCGTTGTCCCTCGATCGATTGTTCGTTGTGTCGGTTGCTGTTGTAAAAGTGTCCTATCTCCTTGTAGAATGTTACTGTCCGTTTTATCGGCAGGGCGGAGTTTAGGGTTTTGGATGTAGTGCTCCTCAATAACGGAGGTCGGGATGGTGTTGGAAGGGAGACCTTTGTACTTGTTGCGGGAGCAATGCTTGGCATAGTGGCCTGGAGCAGTTTGCTTACAGTGGTTGCAGAAGTAACTTTCGCAATGTGGTAGGAAGTGGTTATGTCCGTTACATGCAGGGCACCGACGCTGTGTGGATTTAATTGGTGGCATGTATGGGGTCTGGGGACATTGGCTGGGAACGTTTGGTGGGATAGTAGGTTGGTCAGGTAGTAGCTTTCCTGAGTGGTCAGGTTCCGGGCCCATTGTTCGAGCATGTAGTGGTTCCTGAGGAGTGGTGTGAGTCGCTTCCGAGTCTCTAGAAAGGATTCCGTCCCTTCGAGTCTCAAGGTTGCTAGTGCTAACATATCGTGGTCCAAAACTAACGCTGAAGAGCGAAGGTCTTGAATTTCGGGATCTGTCAAGATCCTGGAAAAGCTGGTGGAGGCTAGCATGCTCTGGTTGTGAAAAACCATTCGATTGGAGTTTTTGACAAGTGTGGGCCAAGGTGTCCCAAAGGTACAGTTCCTTAGCTCTTTGAGGAAAGTAAGCAGATAGGTCTTCCCGAAGGGTGTGAAGGAGTGTGCGGCGTTCAGAGTTGTTTCGATGAATGGATTCGAGGTCAGCGATGTATGTTTCGCATGATAGTCGGAATCGAACAAGCTGAGTGTCAGGGGAATACGGGAGAGGGATGCGTGTGGTGGAACCATTGGTAGGAGCCAAGGTTTGGGTTGGGAGTACGGTGGAGGGGGCATTGGTGATAGTAGTGATGGGTGTATTGGGAGGAGAGTAGAGCATTGAACTGGGGATTTGGTCAAAGTCCATGTCTCTCTTTATAACCTTTTAGGATTGCTCCTGAATTGGTAAGATTTGATTCAGGCTCCCAAGAATCTTCTGTGGAAGAGTATCCTTTCCAATGAACAAGATACCGTCTTGTCCTCGGGGTTCCTCGGTGGTTGCGGATATTTTCGACTTCGTATTCTTCTTCTCCATTTACGATGTCTGGAGGTGGTGTTGTAAACATTTTGCCATATACGTCATTCTCTTTGACAGGAGTGAGGAGTTGGATATGGAATTTGTTGTGGATCCTCCACGTCATTGGTAACTCTAGCTTGTAGGTGGTTGTTCCTATTTTGCGTAGAATTTTGAAGGGGCCTTCTCGGCGCTGTGCCATCTTCTTCGATTTGTATTTGATTTGGAGGTTTCTGTTATCGAGCCAGACCCGTTGTCCTGGTTCTAGGGTTGGTAATGGTCTGTTCGATCGAGCGGCCATAAGTTGACGCATATGTTCATGAGCTTCTTGAGCTTGTTCTCTTGTTTGCTTGAGGTACTCAAATCGGGATGAGATAGATGGGATGTTTGAGGGTTCTTCCGTAGTATGGAATGTTTTTGGTGCATAGCCATACATTAGTTCGAATGGGGTTTGAGTGCGACCAGCATGGGTGCGGGAATTGTGTGTAAATTCGAGGATAGGCAGTGCTCGTGCCCAGGAGTTGGGGTTTGCAGAGCAATAGATGGATAAGAATAGTTCGATCTCTTGATTGAATCTTTCGGTTGATCCGTCGGATTGAGGGTGATAGGCGGTCGAGTATGCGGGTTCTATATTTAGTTTTGAGTAGAATTCTTGCATTGACTTAGCGATGAATTGGGGTCCTCGATCTGAGATAACCTTTTCGGGAGTTCCGAATTTGGCGAATAACCGTTCTATCAATAGCTCGGCTATGTCATCGGCTGTGGCTGTTTTCGCAGTAGGAATAATTAATATCCCCTTTGTAAGTCCATGGTCCACTATGGACAATATAGAGTCATAGGGGCCGTCTGAGGGTAGATCTGTTATCATGTCCATGGAGATTTGGGTGAATGGACGGATGGAAGCGGGTCCTTTTATGGGTTGTAAGGGTGCTTTGAGTGGGTGGCGGTTAATCTTGTATTGTTGACAAGTTCCACAACCTTGAACGTAGTTGTGTACGAACGAGTTCATACCGGGCCAGTAACAGTATTGCTTTAGTTTTCGTAAAGTTTCTGTAATTCCTGGGTGTCCAGCGGTGATATGGTCGTGTACTCTTTGTAGGAGGGATCGTCTAAGAAGAAGATCATCCGGGATGACAATCTTATTCTGGTAGCGGAGGAAACCATCGTCATCGATGACGTATGTTTCAGGAATGGATGAAGACCGTTGTTGAGTGACATCTTTTATTTTCTGACCGATGAGGTCATCAATAATGCAAAGTGACGTTTCTTGTAAATCTGTGGAGAATAATGACGGGGGTAGTGCAGTTATGTCATGATTATCGTCTCCGATAGGTACGTGATCAGGTCTTCGGGATAGATGATCAGGTCTTCGGGATAGATGATCAGGTCTTCGGGATAGATGATCAGGTCTTCGGGATAGATGATCAGCGGGACCATTTTTCTTGCCGGGAATATGTCGGATTTCGATGTTGAATCGTTGCATATACGCTGTCCATCGCGCTTGTCGTCGGTTGAGATCTTGAGGGTTCTTCCAACGTTTGAGGTTTTCGTGGTCGGACCATACAATGGTTTTGTGTGGTGATCCTTCGAAGTAGTGTCTCCACTCTGTGAGTGCTCGAATTATTGCGAGAAATTCTTGTTCTGAGCAATGATAATTTCGTTCGGCGGGATTGAAACTTCGACTGTGATAAGCAACTGGGTGCTTGACTCCATTGGTGTCTCGTTGTAGTAGGACAGCTCCTGTTGCGTATAGAGATGCATCGCATTCTATTTCAAACGGTTTAGTTTGATCGGCAACTGTGAGGATGGGCTGTGTGAGAAATCGCGCTTTCAGATCTTCGAATGAAGACTGGCATTCGGATGTCCAATCGAATACTTTAGTATTAGACATAAGAGCATTAAGCGGATGTGCGAGGTCAGAGTAGTTTCGAATGAATTTGCGGTAGAAATTGCAAAATCCAATGAACTTGCGAACGTCTCGTACTGATTTGGGTACGGGCCATTGTTGGATGCCTTGTAGTTTTGCGGGGTCCATGGCGACGTTGTTGGGGGTGATGATTACACCGAGATACTCGAGGTGTTGTTTTTCGAATTCGCATTTCTCAGTTTTGAGAAATAGATCATTCTTTAGGAGGATTCGTAGTACTTCTTTAGTAATACGGCGAAGTTCCTGTTTAGTTTTGGCATGAATGAGGATATCATCCATATAGACAATGACTTCTCCATCATCTATCAGCTTTCTAAACAACGAGTCCATCATTGCTTGGAAGGTAGCTGGCGAATTGCACATTCCAAAGAACATGACTGTGGGTTCGAAAAGTCCTTTAGTTGTTTTAAAGGCTCCTTTCCATTGATCTCCATCTTTTATGCGGATATTGTTATATCCTAGACGAACATCAAGTTTTGTGAACCATTTCGAATCTCTCAATTTGTCGAGTATTGATGAGATGAGGGGAATGGGATATGCGTTTTTGATAGTGTGTTGATTTAGATATCTGTAATCTTGACAGGGCCGTAGTTTTCCATCTTTCTTTCCTACAAAGAAGAAGGGGGAGGCCATAGGTGATTTTGAAGGTCGAATGTAACCTTTTTCAAGATTCTCTTTTAAGAAGGTGTCGAGTTCCTTCTCTTCTAGAGGTGATAACCGATATGGTTTAATTGAACGAGCTTCGAATGAATCTTCGAGTTCAATTTTATGATCCCAAGGTCGGGTTTGAGGAAAGCGTTCTGATGCTTTCTTGTCAAAGAGTTTGTAGAATTCGGCGAACTCTTTAGGAACGACTTTCTTAGGGTCGTCTTGTTTCTTGTCACCAAATTGTTGAGCAATGGTGTTAGAGGATGATGTTTTGACGTTGATTTCAACTGAGTCTTCTTCGTCGAGGCAGATTTTGTTCAGTTGTGTGTCATCATCTGTAATGGTTTGAATTAGATCAATGTATATCTCGTCGCTTGATTCTTCTTCTCTCCATTTAAGTAATCTGTCAGACCAATTGATGTCTGGATTATTTTCCTGTAACCAGGGGAATCCTAAAATGATTCTAGGTTTTCCGAGACTGATTATTTTGGCTTCGATGGTTGTTTGTCGACCATTAACTGTACAGTTCAATGGGGAATAGAATGAACAAACACCATTTTTTGTACCATCTGCATTGTAAGCAGTAATGGGTTTTAAGAGTTTCTTGACAGGCCATTGGTGTTGTTTTACCAAAGCTGGGTCAATGAAATTTCCTCCTGCTCCTGAGTCGATGAGGGCGAGGATATCCACGGTTTCTGAGTTGGCTACTGCACTGGAAGTTTGTGTGGGGGCGTAGATAGAGTTGGATCCATTTCCTCCGAGTTGTACAGCGTTGAGTGGAAGAGGAATAGAATGTGATGATGTAGATGGGGCAGTAGACACAGATGGAAGAGAGTTAGACGTGGTGGCTAATCTCTTTAAGCAAAATCCTTGATTTCGTTGTTGAAATCGTTGTTCATGTTATCTTGGGAGAAGTAATCGTAGACGTCTGCTACTTCTTCTTCAGGGGCGGTTTCAATGAGGTTGTTGATCTGGCGTCGTAGATGGGGGTTTCGATTTTTGGTCGGGGCCTTCCTCTGGTTGTACGCCTGGCAAGGGATTGTCCTCGGGCGATTAGGTGATGGGCCAGTTCGTCGAGCTGGGCATCGGTTGGCGAAATGGCCTGGTTTCTTGCAGAGGAAACAGAGTCGATCTCTGAATAATTCCTTTTGTTCACTTGTGAAGACTCTGTCGATGAATTGATTAAGGATTTCTCCGGGATCAATTTGAGATGGCTGAGGGGCTTCTTCTTCAAAGTCCTCCTGTTCATCGTGTATGTTACAGAGTTCCTCTTCACCGTTGAGGCGAAGGTTATTGATTGCCTCTTCGATGTAGTCGACATCCATGGCGTACGGGTCTTTTGCGACCACGGGTGGTTGAACGTAACGCGGGATAGACTGCGGTTGACGAAAGTTTTGAGCCTGGCGATAGTGAGGGTTTTGACGTATTTGAGGGTTCCTTTGGGGATAGTGTGTCTGACGATAGTCTCGTTCAGACTGAAGTATGTGGCTGGCTGCGCGGGCAGCGCCTTTCCATGCTTCATAGGTATCGGCTGGCATGGCTCTGATGGCATACATTCCAATTGTGGGTTCAAGACCCATTTTGAAGAGGTGGATTTTGAGTGTGTCTTGTGTGATTTGTGCCTCAAGTGCGAGGGATTCGAATTCTGCGATGTACTTGTGTACGTTGCGCATTCCTTGTTTAAACTTGGTAATCCGGGCCATGGCATCTGAGACATGGGTGGATGAGCGGAAGCTTGTGTCCAAGGCTTTGTTGAATGCTGTGAAGGTTCCCAAATTGTAGGTTGAAGTCTTGTCGTCGTATGCGCTTTCTGTGAAGGCATGGGCCCATGTGGCTGCCGGTCCAACCATAAGGGAAAGAGTGTATAAGATCTTTGTTTCGCTGTCATGGAATCGGGCTTGATCTGCTGCATAGTAGATTCCAAGTCGTTGTTTCCAATGACCGTAGGATGCGGTGTCTCCAGCGAATGGTGGGGGAACTGGGAGTTTGAGTGCTGGGACTGTAGTTGTGGAGGGCATCGTTGGATTTGAGCTTGACGAGCTGTTTGTAATAGGTGTGGAGGGATTTGGTGGAGCCGGGGGTAATGACGGAGTGTGTGGAGTTGTTGGGTTGGCGGGAGTTGTGATTGGTGTATGGATTCGAGACGGGATAGTAACTCTAGGTCTTCGAGGAGGGATTGGCGGGGGGTCGTCGTCGTCTGAGTCGTCTTCTTCAGATGAAGATTGTTGTTGTTTCTCTCTGTATTGTTGTTTTGAAGTTTCGCTAGATTGCGAACCTTGTCGTTGTATAGGACTAGGTTCTCCGAAAAGCTGAGATTGGGGAGGTACTGGTGGTTGTGTATAAAATGACGAGGTGGAGCGTCCAGAGTCTTGGGAGGTAGAGGCTTGGATTGGTCCGGGGATGTGAACTGGGAAGGGTTCGGTGGAAGGGGTTTCTCGATAACGAGATCTGCTTCTTTGAAGTTGTGACCTATCAAATTCCGGTTTAGGAACTGATGTTTGGCTGGTTCTTCGTTGTCGTGAAATGATGATTCAGAGTTGGTGGTTGCCCAGGAATTGGTAGAGGTTTTTATAAAGGAGTGTGGGGGTGTAAGGAATGGATTGGGAATGGAAAAGGGAGAACTGCTGCCTGACAGCTTGATAATGCTCGCTTAGAGCTTTTACTGACTAACAGCTTGAGTGCTCGCTTTAGAGCTTGACGGCCAGGGGGTCCTAATTAAAGGGCCTCGGTCCGGTTGGCTAGGATTTCAAACACCTAGACTTCCCACTTTGCTCCGGCGAAGGAGTATCACTTTGTGAGCTGCGACGCGTTATACCAGGGATTAGCGGATATAACAACTACCAGTATACCACTAAGAGGTACCGGTTAGACCAGAACAAGTGACGCCGTTTCAAGTTCCAAGATGACGGGAATCGATTGACTGCCGGGTTGCGACAATCCTCCGTTCGGTTCCAAGGGGGAGAGACCGGATAACCCTACCGGTCCAGTGAAAGGGAAGCTTTAATCTAATGTTATGACCACGAACCGTTAAGCTGAACACTCCTGGAACTTAAACGCTAGAGTGCAGTCGTGTAGGAACGTGCGATCAATAAACACTCTGCTGCAATCTCAAGGCCTTTCAACCTAGTGACCGAGAGGTATGGAGACAGAGATGTATAAGGGCTACAACAGAAGAGATTAAAGCTTGAGGCTTTAATCGTCTACTACATCGAGTATTTATACTATTCTAGGGATGTACCTAATAATAGCTACTAACTAATTATAACCTAATACTCGTCATCGCTTTATAATCTACTCCATACACAATGCTAGAACTGTCAACAGGAGTAGGTGAGACATCGGGGTCGGGGACTATTTACTCCATATACAATGAAAGGTTAGTCAACAGGAGTAAAATGACGAAACAGATAACTAATACTGGAGCTGGGGAAATGTATACTTCTAAGCATAAGTGGAGTCTCATACTTAGTTCGACGTTAGGTCATAGCGATGTCATAGTGATGTCACCGGGGAGTGGTATGTCAAGCAGAGTCGTTCATGGTGTCGTCATCGGGAATGAGTTCGGGGAAGATGGCGAACAAGTCTTCCTCGGTGGTGGTGGTACGGGCCGGTGGTTTGGGTGGGCTCGTAACACCCTCAAGGAGAATGATGTATATGGGAAAATATATACAGCACCTCCCTGTAAGGGCGACTCATGTTGGTGACAAGCAGCCCGACAACTAGCAAGGAATCCAAAGTTATATTTGATCAGAAACATATTACAGAGCAGATACAACATACCTAGCAAGGAATCCAAAGAGAAAGAGTTGGGGATTCACTCGTGCAGGCTACACACAATATATACTACTATACAAACAGAGATGCCAGCTATTGTCCAGAGGGATGTCATAACATGGACAATGGGAACAATGGGGGATGAGTCACATGAGGGGGCAAGTCATGAAAGCATGAAGTCAGGAGGTGTTCTGATGGAAGTTGGAACATCGGAGGATTGGTCGGTAGTCGGTGTGTCAGTGTAAGGATCGGTGAGGAAGGTCCCCTTACACTCCCCCTGATTTAGTAAATGGAGAAGAAGAATGGGAAGTAGAGGCAATCCTGAAACCAAAGGAGCCCCTGGATGATGAAAATACCTGGTTAGATGGAAAGGATACTCCCCAACTGAGGATTCCTGGCAAGATGAAACAGATTTGGAAAACACTGGTGAAACACTAACAAGTTATAAGAGACAACATAAAATATGCAACTGAACCAACCCCAATGTCTCAACCCACTACTCCCACTCTTGCCCCAATTCAAATTGATACTCTCTCCCCACCTACCCTCCACTTGACTTCCTCCACATCTAGTAATGGCATTGAGACCCTACCTTCTTCCATCCCACAAACTGTTATGAGTCAACCCAAACCACTGGTCTGCACCACCACCACCGAGGAGGACTTGTTCTCCATCTTCCCTGAGCTCATTCCCAATGACAACTCCATCATGCATGACATCATCTGACATAGACATTCCAACTCTCTGCTATGACCTAACGTCAAACTAAGTATAGTTCTATTTATACTTAGAGTTTACATTCTCTTGGCTCCAGTATTAGTTATCTGTTTCGTCATTTTACTCCTGTTGACTAATCTTTCATTGTGTATGGAGTAAATAGTCCCTGACCCCGATGTCTCACCTACTCCTGTTGTCAGTTCTATCATTGTGTATGGAGTAGTATTATAAAGCGATGACAAGTATAGGTTATAATTAGTTAGTAGCTATTATTAGGTACATCCCTAGAATAGTATAAATACTCGATGTATTAGACGATTAAAGTCCTAAGCTTTAATCTCTTCTGTTGTATCCCTTATACATCTCTGTCTCCATACCTCTTGGTCACTAGGTTGAAAGGCCTTGAGATTGCAGCAGAGTGTTTATTGAATGCACATTCCTACATGACTACACCTAGTATTTAAGTTCCAGGGTGTTCAGCTTAACGGTTTGTGGTCATAACATGTTTCACTTATTCTCAAACTACTTGTAGATAGTATAAATAGTTGCTTGTACTACCCCTTGAAGTCTCAAGCTTCAAGTTGGTTAACAACTAATCTATTCATTCTATGACCTTCTGCCTGAATACCAGAACAGTAGTTTAACTTATAGAGATTGAACGCCTGTCTCAAGCTGCCTTCATGCACCAGAGATCTAGGATCATAACAGATCATAGATATATAGTTAAGCATATGATGGAGTTTGGCCATATAATGGTTGGAAAGAACCAATATGTTGATACATTTCTCCCTGAATCTGAAAAATAGGTTCTCCTCTCCCATGATTGATAGAATGGTCTTCATGTACAAGCATTGATGTAAATGAAAATGTGCAGTTGTACTTCCAGATATTTTCATGAAATTCTTTTGCTTGTTGATGATCGCCTAGAAAAAGGTCACTGAGAAGTGGAGGAGATTGTTAAAGAAGAGGAAGGTCTATTTTACCACTATTACAACACATTCCAAACAGTGGTTGGGTAACAGAGGCTAAGAAGAGCAGTTCAGCTCTCCAATGTAAAGCATTGCAATGAGGGCATTTTAAATTCATACGGCCAAGGTTATGCCTTGTAAGAGGTTCAAGATATGGTTATCATGCTGCACCAGCCATGGAACTGATAACCCAGTAGAAAGTTGAAGCCCTCCTTTAAAATAATTATAAGTATTTTTATTCTTTATAAGATGGATAGAGAGAAATAGATTGTATACATACCACATTGTTGAATATGCCTTCTAGTACCACAAACATACAGTGATGGATCAGTCATCATGACAACAAAAATGGATTCATTTATTTGTAGTGAAATAAAACAGCAGTATGTAAAAAAAATGTCATCAATCTGTAGCTAAATACTTAAAGTGTAAGAATGTATAATTTTTTGAACCTTTATAAGACTACAGAAAGAAAGATTGAACAAGTTCTTCGAGAGGCCAAAATCATACCTAAATCAATCACCATGACACGATGACACATCACTAATCAACTGATCATTTATAATGATCCAATTCATTCACTACTAATGGTATAGTAGTAAGCTGTACTAAGGCTACCTATCTGGCCAACAAAAATTAATTTACTAAATACAATCTTGTCTACAATATTCTAATTTTTATACAGGGGTAGTAATGACATGCTTGACTGATAATTAAACCTAATTTTAGGATTGCTGTGTTGTTCATAGCTTCTCAGTTGTCCAATCCATTTTTGAGAGCCATCAATAAATTTCCCTATATTTTTCACAAATTTCTTACTCTATTATGCCTAAAATCAAAATCCAGTATAATAGTAAGATGTATATTAGATATCTGCATATTATTCTACAAGTTTTGCATTACTTGGATAAGATTTCGCACAGGAGGAGCAGAATTATGTTTCCAGTGTCATGTTGAGTGATTGTGTCATAGTGACTGATTCATGACTATACTCCTGAGCTTTATTTTCTATAGATGGTTGTCTTTGTAAATATTCATCCTCACTCACATTGTTGGTATTGCCTTTGTGCCACACTTTGTACATTAACATTAGCATGGGAGGAGGAAGCTGTAGATTGTGTCAGAGATGATAATGATGTTTGTATTTGTAGCTGAGATACTCTTGAATAGTGAGAAAATGGATGCATGAGTGAAGAAAGTGATAACTAATACAAAATCAATTAAGATCCATTCAAATGGGAACTATTATTATTATTATAATGTATACCTGGTCAATCAAGCTACATTGTATAGAATTACTACCACATTGTTCATGGGTAGTGTTTACTGGTAGGCTTTGAGTAAACTGCAATGATGATAAAATTTGAGAAGTAAATGGAGAGAAAATGTAACTTATAGCATTATTAGTGCTAGTTGATTGGACTTGATGGTGGTATAGCTCATCAGATTTGAGATTTTCAAACTCTTGCTCATAGCATTATTGATCTTGGTTTTTTTTATTGTGCATATTGTAAGGGCGACTCACGTCAGTGACAAACAGCCCAACAACTGGTGAGGAATCCAAAGAGAAAGAGTTGGGGATTCACTCACACAGGCTACACACAATATATACTACTATACAAACAGAGATGCCAGCTATTGTCCAGAGAGATGTCATAATATGGACAATGGGAACAATAGGGGATGAGTCACATGAGGGGGCAAGTCATGAAAGCATGAAGTCAGGAGGTGTTCTGATGGAAGTTGGAGGATCAGAAGATTGGTTGGTAGTTGGTGTGTTGGTGTAAGGGTTGGTGAGGAAGGTCCCCTTACACATATTCTACTTCCGACATCATAGTAATTATGATAGTTGTGTTTAAACAGTTTAAAAAAAAAAATCCACATATTGAATTAGTTACTTATCAAGGAATATGAAATCAAGATTTCTACTGAGTGGGGGTTACATGGCCAGTACACCTGCCACAGCCCTCCACTAACTCCAATATTCCAAGCTTTAGCAAACAGATGACATCACTAAAATCAACTTATGTTAGTGCCACCAACAACAGATAGCATGCATTTAGTTAGTACTTATGCATTATTAGTTTTACAATTTGCTTGCAGCACCATATTCCATGATAAATGTTTGACTTGGAGTATCAGAACTTCTACATGGATTCACATATACCATTGCAGGAACAGCTGCATAGGAACTGCATTGAAAAAGTGGGAAAGTGGTGTATATGTGTGTTACAGAGAAACTAAACTAGAGATAAGGATATCTAAAGCTCATCCTAACAAAAACTGAAAACACCCACCTTCCTTATGAGCTATTAGGATCATTGACCATCTGTTTGGTCTTTGGGCTAGATTTTGTAGTTGTTGTTAGTCTTCTGCATTGTTAGTTAGATACATGAGAGGTGTGGTATAGAATATTGACTAACACATCATATGTTTTCATTGTTTAATGTTCATGATCATGAAACTTGCAAGAGTCTGAGTCTAGGTGACCATGACTTGACTTTATGTGTATTAGTGCGTCGTAGTAGCTAGTGAGGCTAACCATCCCATAAGCCATTACACTGCATTGATTTGGTTAGAATTGGGTAAAGCAAGAGTGGTGTGAATCTGTGGGAAAAAGTTGTCCCCCAGTATTACCACTTGCACAAATACTATACTTACACATGTTCTAGACCTTCAATTGACCAAATGATGCCATTTTTCTACCATATATGGTGCGAGTTATAAAAAGCTCAGCGACGATGTCAAAAAATGGGCAAAATGACCAAGATTTGGAGTGTGAAAGTAACCCCCAGCCAATGAGCTTTCACTTGATCAAACATACTAACCATATCTTTACCTTTGTCTCCATGAGAAAAACCCCTTATCTTTTGTATAATAGATAGGCCAAATATAAGGTTATACATAATAAGACCATGTAGTTATTCAAAATTACTGGTACTGAAAACCCTATTGATTTTCTTATAACTAATCTTTATAGTTGTAGAGACCTACCTACTATTATAGTCTGATATAGCTGCTTACATAGTGCTTATTGTCTATTAGTAAATAATCTCTCAAGTGCCCTTGACTATGTAGATTAGTGTTTTACCTCCATTGTTAGTATGCATGTTAGAAAGTGTAGTTATATATGATATGACCTTAGGATTAGTGAGTACAGAGTATTAAACTTGAGTATATAAATAGTATTATTCTTTAGTTCTTATAACTACTACCTTTGCTCTACTTATACTCTGAATGCTCTGTAGATATAACCCTGTAGATATGTTATATGGCAAAGCAGTAGCATTCAGAGTATAAGTAGAGCAAAGGTAGTAGTTATAAGAACTAAAGAATAATACTATTTATATACTCAAGTTTAATACTCTGTACTCACTAATCCTAAGGTCATATCATATATAACTACACTTTCTAACATGCATACTAACAATGGAGGTAAAACACTAATCTACATAGTCAAGGGCACTTGAGAGATTATTTACTAATAGACAATAAGCACTATGTAAGCAGCTATATCAGACTATAATAGTAGGTAGGTCTCTACAACTATAAAGATTAGTTATAGTATTAAGAGAGATTAGAAAAATAGTAGTTGGAAGGAGTAGAGGTAAGAGGAGAACCGATAGATAGGTACAAGTGTGATTTAGGCGCCCCTAATGGATGAGGAGGGATGTGACAAGAGTTGGAGGGTAAGTTTAGTGAAGAATGGAAGTGCCCTATGATAGAATTGGGAAGAGCAAAGGGATGGGAAGTTGTGATTTTCCCATGGTTACTGAGATGAATGAAAAGATACAAGATAATCTACACCAACTGTGAATGAATGAATTGATTGATAATAAGGGAAAGAATAAGATAGCAAGTGACCAATGTAGAATAAGATAAGATGTGTAAGATGAGAGTATTACAATCTATAGTGACTATGATTATTGGATTGTAGAACTAATAATAATAATCATAAAGGAAAACAAGGAAGCAAGACCAGTGTCTGAAGTGGAAGCAAGGAGAAAATGAAATGAAAATGAAAATGAAAATGAACGAACACAGTGAAGAATGGTTATATAAATACTAGTGTGATAATAGATAGAAGCGGGTTGGGTGGAAAGGAAAGGATAAATGTGAGATGCGTTGGTGGACGCGTAAAAGAGCGCGGAGTTGATATGTGGTAACTGCGATGATGATGAATGTAAAGGATGGCCGCTGATGTGATGTAAGAAAGAAGCGCGTTGATGATGACAATGTATTGATTGATAAGGTCATTGTTGCTCTTTCGCTGCCAGCACCTGTATCCCCTGTATTTGCACCCCGCTGCCTGCCGACGAATCCCATGGGTAGTGTGTATCCATATGAAATTTGGGGGAGTTTGTTGGAGGAAGAAGAGTATGTGAGAGGGCGGGTATGTGAAGTGCGTGATGCCATTCATAAGAAGAGGAAGGTATTACAGCTGAAGTTGAGAAAGTGGGATACGTGTCAGAGCATAGAGGAGCACCTGATTTTTGCGTTCATGTGAGCTGTTGCTATATGTGGATGTTGTGCAACTGCAACCAGTAAATTGAAGCTAGTGCTGACTATGTTTACAGAATGGGACCTCATGAATCGATTGCAATCCCACGCAACCACTCGACGATCAAAATCTTTCGAAGAATGCATGACAACGAAGTGCATGAATTTGGTACTATGCATATTGGGGAGGTAAGGGTACCGTGGGTGCATATTGGATGGATTAGATCGGCAAGGTGGAGAGGGGTAGATCTTTCGACTCGTCTAAGGTATATTTCTGGGTGATAGCTGTATATCAAATAGATTTGGTACGTGTGATGCTATAATGTAGGTGTTGTGTAAGAGAATTGTGTTGGGATATATCACAGCTATTTAGCCGATATGCAGCGCTGTTTCCAGGTACGTATATGGCGCTGGTCAAGAAAGATATGTGGTATATGTGCATGAACCCCTAGAGACTGTGTTGAATTTGGTGTACATGGTAATGACTGGTCAACACCGCGACGTATTTCCTCGACGCAATACGTCGCGGTAACGACCGGACAATATCGCGATATCGCGATGTATTGCCATGTAGTATTGAAGATGTCGCGGTGTCCACTGGTCAACACCGCGACATCTTCAATACTACATGGCAATACATCGCGATATCGCGATATTGTCCGGTCGTTACCGCGACGTATTGCGTCGAGGAAATACGTCGCGGTGTTGACCAGTCATTACCGCGACGATCATTGTGGTGTAAACTTCATCTGATTTCACATGTTTGGCTTGTCAGCACTTGTATTTCTTGGCCTGGCCGGTTGTTTTGGTATAGAGCTGGTTTTGAACAGTTGACCACATGATATTCGTGTTTTGGTCAACATTTGGCTGGAAAATAGGTCGCCAGGCAGGTGCTAGGCCAAAATCTGAGACTAAAAACACACTATAATAAGCCGTTCGTGCAAGAGTTAGAGCTGACTCCGAGTTCTGGGGTTATCAAAGTAGAGGCGGAACAATGATAGTAAGTAGAACGAGAGAGACAACGAGTATTTGTTATGACCACGAACCGTTAAGCTGAACACTCCTGGAACTTAAACGCTAGAGTGCAGTCGTGTAGGAACGTGCGATCAATAAACACTCTGCTGCAATCTCAAGGCCTTTCAACCTAGTGACCGAGAGGTATGGAGACAGAGATGTATAAGGGCTACAACAGAAGAGATTAAAGCTTAAGGCTTTAATCGTCTAATACAGCAAGTATTTATACTATTCTAGGAATGTACCTATTAATAGCTACTAACTACGTATATCCCAAATACTCGTCATCGCTTTATAATCTACTCCATACACAATGCTAGAACTGTCAACAGGAGTAGGTGAGACATCGGGGTCGGGGACTATTTACTCCATATACAATGAAAGATTAGTCAACAGGAGTAAAATGACGAAACACATAACTAATACTGGAGCTGGGGAAATGCAGACTTCTAAGCATAAGTGGAGTCTCATACTTAGTTCGACGTTAGGTCATAACGATGTCATAGTGATGTCATCGGGGAATGGTATGTCAGGCGGAGTCGTCCATAGTGTCGTCATTGGGAATGAGTTCGGGGAAGATGGCAAACAAGTCTTCCTCGGTGGTGGTGGTACGGGCCGGTGGTTTGGGTGGGCTCGTAACAGTATTAAGCTGAAGCTTAATCTCTGTCGCTGTCCATGTATTTATACAACTACGAGTACAGGTTGTAGGCTATGCTTGATACATGTGAGACAGGAGAGTGAAACTATCTACAGCTGAAACAGTGAGTGAAACGACAAGTGGAAGTCAGTAGAAAGTACTAGTCCGAGGCTATACAAAACAGTAGTCCAAGGCTATGTGAAACGAGTAAGAGAAAGTACACTATCGTCCATCATTAGTTCTAATGATTAGTCGTGATAAATATGAAACCGTAACAGATCCTACCCATCTGACTCGCGTGGTTCTCGCAGCAATACATTTGATTATTGTTACCAGGAATTCTGCGCGAGTCACCACCGTCTGACTCACGTTGTTCTTGCAGTGAGATACTTGATTACTGTTGCCATGAAGTCTACGCGAGTCCGACTGGGATGACTCGCACTGTATCTTAGTGGTACACACTGTCTCAATTTCCACTTGGGACCCACATAGTCTCTTGTTAGTATGGATTAGCAGCCAATCACTAGAATGGGGTCTTTCTGAAGGTTTGTCAGCTATAATCCCTGGTTTAACCCACATTTTGGATGAAAAGGGCCTTCTAACCATGGTCTAAGGCTACACAAGTTGTAAAAAGATAGGTAGAATTGAAGACGTCCTAATAAAACCTGGGACACCAAAGGAAAAACATTACACAATGTCCTTTTCATTCATCTCAACAAGGATGACGTACCGGTGGCCTCTCTATACATTACAGATCCAGGAAGCAAACTCTGACTTGAAGGATCGGAGGATGAATCGATAACGTCGAATATGAAGAGATGATGTAGAGTGTCAAAACATGAGATCAAGTCTCAAAAAACACCCCAAGAACACATTCCTGTATAAATCATAAGAGAACGGTACAATCGAATGTCAATTCTGGGCAAGAGAAACACTCACATAGTATAAAGAAGACGATGATCGAGAATCCATAACCATCCGAATAGCGAAAATGATAGACGTGAGAACCTCTCAAGAAACTACCACTCAATCACAGAACAGAATAGATGTAGTCTGAAGCATTCCAAGCCATGGTTCGAGTGTAGAGACTTGGAAGTATATTCGCTTTCGCTAACGCAATGCTCGAGAACAATGTTGATATCGATGAATAGGCCGAGGTGGATTACCATGGCACAGCTTCTAATTTCCCACACCCTGCCTAACGTGTGTACTTGTGGCAGACAGACTAAAGATATCCCACATGCTCAAATTGAACCATAAATAAACCAGTCCCATTATTCTACACAATCTAGATATACCACCAAATAATGTACGTATTGTCAAATAAAGTCCCTGAAGAAATCGGAATTGGATATCTCAAATCCAAGCAGATCCCTTCTGAACGGCCACATAATATCTTGTCATTGCATAAAAGCAAGTAGATACTGTCATCAGAGTCTGATTGAAGGTTCCATCATCAATATATATACAAGACCCATAGTAAGACTTACCCCCGAGAATACGATAGGACGAATCCAATAAAAGTCCGAGGTAAGAAGAGCGCCTTGTATAGGACCCGACAAGACCAAGCTGATGCTCATAAATGCGTTAGCGACTCCGACGCGGGCACTATGAATAATTGTTAGGCTTTTTGTCTATGAAAAGGGATTGGAAAATGTACCCAACTTCGTTTGCTGATGTCGAAAGAGATACTAGTCCGGAAACACTGATAGCTAGCCCTGGAATTTATTAATACCTGTTTGTAACATTAAGAAGGTATGCTTACATCCGCCTGACAAGATACCATAGAGACAACTGACGATAACGAGAGCCGCAGAGTTGTTTCTAAAGCATTGTTATTAAGCAATACCATCTTCAACGATACACGTTACCTACATCCCAATGACCGCCCATATCGTCACTGCTGTAGCAAGTGTGGTAGGAACCTGGACGTTCCAAACGCCATAGCGATCTGCCAACCAGGTTCCACCAATTCGTCCGATTATACCTGATCCATTGAGTATTGCCAACTGTAATACGATAAGAATGAGTCATGTGGCAGAAAAAGTTAAACTTGCCGAGTAGAACGCGAGAGTATCCCCGATATTGTGTTTGACAGCAAAGAGCTGAAGGTAAAAGACTGTAGAGGGTGAGGCATCAAGATTTAGAACGACCAGAAGTGACTTTACCTGGAAAGTATACGCTAAGCAGACACACAAAGTTTCTATCGTACAATTGTCAGTAGTGAAATTGAAAGGGATGAAAAGTAAATGCTGACCCGAGGAGAAACCAGAGATAAGGAGGGTCTCTGAAGAAGGTGGATGTATGTACGGGTTGTTTCTGAGAGGACGTTCGTGATGGAGGTTGAACGAGAGCAACGCCTAATACGAGACAGGCAGTTGCGATGTAGGCGGTTGCTCGGACAGCATCAGCAAAGCCGACCAATGGGATTAGACGGCTGTCAAAAGTGGATTAGAATTTTAGAGAGTTGAGCTAATAAAAAACCGACTTGAGAGCTATGGCTCAGGTGATCAGGGGATGATGAGATTACGAGGGAGTGATGGATACACACCTATGGGAAAGACAACGGCTCCTATCGAAATTCCAGTGAGAGCAGCACCATAGGCCAGGCCTCTTCTGCGTGTGAAGTGTATGCCAATGACGGCGGTGGAAGGAGTGAATAGGAGACCAGCACCAATACCCATTCCCAGGCCTTGGCTGAGAAAGACTTGATAGTATTGGTTCTGTTTAGCGAGGGATAGCATGAATAGGCTATTATAATGAGATGAGAGATCGGGTGCAGAGTGTGTGAGCGGGACTGACGAAAAGAGATAAAGAAAAGCCCCGATGGACATTATTAGCCTTGAGTGACCAGCGTCAAAGGCCTTGCCAGCGAATGGGCCAATGGCGAATGGAAGGGCGAGTTGAAAGCTTCCCATCCAACTAGGAGAAATAGTTGGTAAACTGGGAATTCTAGCCAGACAGGACCTACGCGATACTGCTTGGGTCGTGAGTCGAGAGAAATATTCGTGTATAGTAGTCTGAAACCATTAAAACGGACAGCAGCTGGCAACAAGCAAATCACATACCTTCGTATACACCAAAAGAGTAAATGCACCTAGGAGAATGTGAGGGACGTTGTTCCGTGTGGCTGAGCAAAACATACCCTAGCGTTGCGAAAAGAATGAGCCACCTTGAACGTTGAGGATGAGAATGGACTCAACGCGTCGGTTAGGGACTTACGAGCCGCATACGGTGAGCCAACCGCGAGTACCTCCATCGACGTAGGATTGTTTTTGTGGTATCAAACCCTCCTGTTTTGTAGAAGATACGTCCATTGGTGGTGGTCAAGGAGGAAGCAGCGGCGAACATACGAGGGTTATGATTAGAAGAGTTGATGATCTGTGTTATATCGGAAATGAAAATATACACCAAGCACGGACGAGTGTCTTCTCCTCGGACTTGCGATCTCTGAATCTCGGAATAGCACCCGGCCGTTTTCCATTCTTGGATGTGCGGTAGAGATGTTCACAAGACGTGTTGTTTAAATAGATGTGTGTTCAACTCGTCCCATCTAGAAGTAGGTTAAACACCGCAGCAAACAAAGCTAGAAGTCTAATGCTCAATATAAGAGAACTGCTCGATGCGTTGCACGACCTGCAGTATACATGAAACGTTACCTCTTCCTCGTCCTCCTCGCACAGCTCGTGTTTTGCTCTCCTCACTTCCCACGCAAGTCCACTACCGAATGCAACGTTGCAGAGGTCACCCACTGCTGCACCACCGTCACAAATACCTCCGATCCCAAAGCTCTCGAGATCCTCCAGGCATTCGGTATCACTGTGCCGCCCCATCCCATCCAAGTCGCCAGAGACTGCACAAACCAGAGTGGAAACGAATGGTAAGTGTTTGAGTTTGAACCCCATGCACAAATCACTGATCGTCTATCAGTAATGCTTCACCTGTGTGCTGCAGCGGAAACATCAGTAGTGCGTAAACCATGTGATGTTCCACGCTAAGATGATATTCACCGGTCGGGTTAGACCACGCTGCGTACGATTGTAATAGTCCTGTAAATAATTAGCCGTATTATGTAATATGATCTGGTCCGCATTTGTCCGACAGCGGAATCTGAACCCAATTCGGTCCCTGCTCGTCGTTCTCGTCTTCAAACCCTCTCCCTCGTCGTCTCTCATGTCTTCCTCCCTCCTTGCACGTTCCGTCGCTCGCTCGGCATTTCGTAAGCCCTCTGGCGTACGCTTCAACTCCTCTTCCAGTGCAGAGAAGAAGGCACAGGACGCCCTTGCCAATGCCCAAAACGCCGCCAACAAGGCTCTAGAGACCGTCCAAAAATTCCTCGGCCCTGTTGGCCACAGACTCGGCAACCTACTCGGAGGTATTCACCAATCTCATTTGCAACCAAGACAACCACTAACAGAGATTGAACAGGTTACAAGGAGCCGATTGTCTACAACTTTTCGGTCGTCCGTGAAATTGCCAAAAAGGTCTACGTCAACGAAGCTCTCGCCCCCCCTTCTCTATCCCAGTTCTCCGCTGCCTATAAGCAGATCTGGTCAAACGCAACACAGGCCGCGTACTGGCGAGGTCTTGTCCAGAACGGCCAGGTTACTCAGTTCGGAATCTACGGTCTCCAAGCATACGGTCTCTACAAGGTATTTCTTACTATTCCTTGCTCATGTATACATATTAAAAACACCCGTAGATTGGTGAAATTGTTGGCCGTAGACAACTCGTCGGCTACCCATCGGCTGGTGCCTCTCACTAAGATGTTCATCTCCGTGTAAAATCTCTCAACCTCACACCTTCCCCTCAATATACACCATGTTACTCCTAGAACTAGAATCATCCTTTTTTGCGCCTAATTTATCGCAATTGCAACTTTTTTTATATTCATACACAGCAAACTATTTAACAAGCTGGATGAGCGATCACACTCGAAGCCGTTTGGAACAAAACAACTTCCGCCGCTCTCCTTCTGGTCAATCCTGGCAAAACAACTCCACCAGCCTTATTCCATTTCGGCAATTCCTCCGCAGCAACCGTGTTAGGAGTTTGTCCAGCATTCAACCTCGAAATCAACGTTGAAGACTTTGCATTTCCACAACCAACATTATACGCCCAAGAAGCCAATGCACCATACTGATTAGCATTCAACCTAACACTATCCACCACATAATCCGAAATACACTTTGTGAACGTTTTGATATCGGTTTGTAACAACGCCGCGGCTTGAGCTTGAGTCATTGGGAAACTGTAAGGAACTTCGGCACAGTTGGTGCTGGTGCAAAGATGTCCATAACCGACTGTTGGTAAACCAATTGGATCAGGAGCTGGACTTGCTACGAATCCTTCGAATTCTTTGATTAAATTGACTGTCGCTGTGTTGATTACAGGTGGAGTACAGGTTGATCCTGGGAGACAACATTTGAAATCGGACGGTCCAGGACAAAGACCTTGATAAAATAAATACGTTGAGTACATTTATTGCATTTTTGAAATCATTATTGAACGTACCTGATACAGTATTTCCAGAAGCACATAAACTTGTCTGACGACAATTACCACCCGAGCCACAAGATGTCTTTGTGCAACATCTAATATCCGAAGGATCATTGGGACAAAATCCACTATATGATGTACCACCTCCACTACTACAACTCGTTGTAGAGATACATACTCCTGGTATACCGTTAGCGGTACAAGGTCCATCTACTGCTGCGTAGCTTTGTAAAAAGGGAGCGAGGAGGAAGAGGATTGAGAGACTTTTCATAGTGGGCAACTTCCAAGTTCGAACGTTGGCGAAAGTAAAACAGGTATGTTTTTCTACCCTTTATATTATATAGCTCCGTGTACGATAACACATTTTGACTGTTGAACGTTTGATTTTAGGTACGACCATATGCTCGAATCTATACCCAAGCCTTAAAGGAGGGCCTTTATCATTGATTTTGACGGAAGAACCCACGTTTCTTCAAACGTTTAATCAAATTATTCATGCGGTAAACGCTAAGGAATGCCACATTACCTTTTCTACGCGTGGTTTTCGTCTTTTTGACTAATGTCATATGATGTCTAGATGACAACAGTATTTAATGACAAGTGTTAATGATGTTCTTTCGGTGTAACTAGGGGAGTTGAAAGGTACTTTTTTTTTTTCTACAACCCATAACGTTGAATACTATTCCAAGAGATAACTCTTCTCTCACTCAAGAAACCTACCTTTAGGCTTTATACCAACGGGTCTCCTCCTATCACAAACTCGCCTCATCTATCATCCATCAATCTCTACACTAACAACTCTCTTATCTCTCAGAGTCGTCAGAAAACGCCAACTACGGTATACATATCCAAATTCTCGGTAAGTACCATTCGTTCGGTTATACGACTGATAATATTTTGAGATTTTCCAGAAATCCTGAAAACCACGTTGCACATTTTAGTGGACCTTATGGTCTATGTATAATCTTGTGGAGATCCAAAATGATCGTCGCATATATCACTTGTTCATGTTATACATAAGGGGTTACGAGGGTTGTCATATTCAAAATTTGACTTTTTGTTCGGGACTCATGACATCATTGATAATATACGGTGGTAACGGGTAACTATTGTCAGTATCTAAGCACGTTCTTTTGGGTTTTCTTTTGCTCCTGATGTTTTTGGACCATTGAACATTGGCATTTGTCTTGGTTATTATTTTACAGGATTGGGATTTCTCGAACCCTATAGGAGTCGAATCGTGAGTTTGCTTTATATTCGTAAGTACTACAAGTTCCTAATTATTTTTCAGTTTCAAACGATCAGTTTACACAAGGCACTTGGATTACAACTTATACAAGTCAAGCCGTGTAAACACGATACTTTAATAGCCAATTCGAAAGAGATTCTAGCGTGGGAGGACTTTATCTGAATCCAAATATCAATATCAATGCCAAATTTTAAAGTGTTCCCCCAGACCGTCGATGAAAGTCTGCAAAAAGAATATTGGACGAATACTTGCACTGAACACAACGCTTTTAATTGATTGCATACACTAATCTTGAAGCTGTTCAAACCGTGAACATTAATGTTGATACGAATGAAACAGTCAATGAATTCGCATCCTATTTTCATTGACTTCGACAACAAACTCTCTAGTATCTTATATTCTATCCCAGGCATTTTCCCGCCATCATATCACACATGAATCCGACAATATCCTCTCGAATTTCAATTGTTCGTATTTGTGTTGTTAAAACTCAAATATCAAATGAGTGGCAGTGTATATTAATCCTTAATCCAGATTCCCAATGGCCCAAGCATAAACAAGAAATCGACTTTTTAGGATCAGGTATATTCACGGTCCAAGCACACCGGGCTTGGACACGACGGATCAGAATGTAAACGTTGTCATTTTCTTTTTCTTTGAATTGTTCGTCCTTTTTATAAATAGAGAAATATCGGGAGGTTTTCTACTCCTTTCATTCTCTCGAATCGGAACATTCAATACTTTCACCAACTCGATTGCTGGCAATGTCTGACATTTCGGTAAGCTCCTTTAACACTCAATAAACACAAATGAACCTAACTAAATCATTCGCTTTCATTATAAAAGCCAAATACAATGAGATGCCCATATTGCGATATGCACATTGAAAATAAGTATTTTGGAATGCATGAAGCCATACACAAACGTTATCGCTAGTACGTTTATCCTCCTTCAGTCTTGAACAACCCTTTTCATATATCCCACTATCAGCCTCACCTGTCATTACGACTTGTGTACATATGGAAAGAACTCGAGAACTAGTAGTGGTATAAACTTCAAAAATCATTGTAAAAACCAGTGCGTAGATTTATATTTGTTCTCTATTATCACTCAACTGAATTGACCTTCAAAGTATTACTCCAACCCCTTATTTATGTGTCCTTTGTCCTGAAAGATTCCACCAAAGAGAAGACCTTTTAGAGCATTGTCATGGCGAGAGCCATGAATACGAAACAATAATAGAAGATATCAAAGTCAGAAAGAAGATCACAGAGGAATATACCCAGTTACAAGTTCCGAATTCATTCCCTACTGACTTGTCTGTTCCATGTTCAAGCTCAAACGTACCTCTCACCTCATCTAGAAGACGTTTTCAAGGCATCACCAAAGCGTACGGGAAAATCCCTCGAGTTCCGAAAGCGAGTAGTTTAAAAGGCATAACTTTGTCATCGATTTCCAACACTCAAACCTCAAATTACCCAACTTCCTCTTCGATTCCTCACTCTCAAGCTTTCTATAGTTCAGGTGATGATGAACTCGACAATGCTTCCCGTACACGTGCACTTATCGTTGCTCCCCCCTTTACTGAATTACCGAATCATGTGTTTGGTTTAGAAAAGGGAAATGGAGATGAGAATAAATTGGCTTTTGAATTGGTGAATATCATATCCAGCGGAGTGAAACCCGGAAGTCCATTTAAAGTCATATTGGAAATAATAAAACAAACTCCAGATATGATTGTCGGAAAGGAATTTGCATTTCCAGGTTACAAACGCAATGGACGTGGGCGACCTCCGAATCCACGAAACTGGGCTGACTTCATGAATAATAAAACCATTCAAAGTTTTCTATTGTTTAAAGTTGGAGATTGTGGTAATATCCAGACTGCACTTTGTCTTCCTGAAAAGCCAGAACGTCAAGGCATTAGCGAACGTTGCACTTATTTCGTTTTTCCAATTACTGATGAGGTACTTGTGGAGGAATATGATAAACGAAAGCAAGCATTGTTGGAATCCAGTGGTAATTCCAAATCGTCTTCAACCTTCAATGGTTTTAGTCGCGATTTTCAAGCACATATCTCCAATCTTTTATTGCCACAATTAACTCAAATACCTCGCACCCTTCAAGTAATCCAACCATCACGTATGAATATGCTCAATGCAGCCGGAGGTTTGCTGGCTTTATCCAATATGGTACCCTCTCAACCTGGTCATGCAATTGGAGAACCCGAAATCGATAGTAAGTGATTATATTTCTCATCGATAATAGCTATATATATTAATAGTGTTATTCCCAGGTACCACTACGTTCTCTATGACAGACGGTTCCAATACCTATCATACGAATAACTATGCCCCGGATCAGAATACAGAATACTACGTACCACCATCGGCCCCTAACCCCCGGACTTTGGACCTCTACCCAATATAACAAACTCTGGTTATAATTTGGGTACCCAACTTTATCCCACAACTTCGACCATAAAGGCCCATTCGTCAACTTTAATACCCATGCAGGTCACCCCAAGTTACGCACAATTTGCATCTATACTCAATCCTTGTATGAAAACGGTCTAGTTTCCGGACAATCACAACCTTACATGGAAAATGGAAGTAGTAGACCGCACACTGGCAGCAATACTTACACGAATAAGAACACTGCTCAAGTTCCTAATCGAGACTCAAGAAGTGTGCATCCTTATGGATATAGACCCATCACCTCCACTTCTCGCTTAGCAACGCAGTCATATTTGGAACAAGAAACCGAAAATCATGATGATCATGCATCACAACAGCTGTACAACGAGATGTCAACATTTACAATGCCGGTACCATCTCAGCATTATGATCTACCCCAAACTATGTTACAGAACTTTAACATGAATGCAAATATCCTCGGTCAAGAACGTCAGTTCATACAAGGGGACCCGGCGAGCGATTACTCGTTTATGTTCTCGGGTAGTGGAGATTATGAGAATAATAGTACTTACACTGCTGGAAATGATTCTATCTGCGATAAATTTCAATGCTTTTAAGTCCTCGAACTCTTGGATGTTAAAAATGACTTCGGTATGTATTTTTAATTAATTTCATCGTCCTAACTTTTTATAACATCACTGTATATATAAAGATATAGAATCAGAGTCTCGTCGTCTCAGTAGTTTTTTTAGTTTTACTTCAGAAAGGTTCTAGATAAACGATTAAATACACAAAAAATGACGTGCATTTATATTCCCATAACTTGTATCCAACAGAATGATTGATGAATAATATAGCAATACTCGTTACATTGACACTTTCCTGGAGAGCAGAAACCGGCGGCAACACAAATAGCTCCAGGAGGTTGTAAGATCCACACCAGAGCGTGTGAGGATGCAAAAGGACACATTGTACAAATGATGGTTGAAGTTACGAAACTACCAAATAGTTGACCAAATGCCCACGATGTCGAAAGCATGGTAGTGAGGTACTGTCAGGAACTGAGCTTGTCGACGACTTCGGAACTCAATGCCATGTGATGTTCAATTTCCCCGATTAGTTGGTACTACAATGGGGGTGATGTGTCTCAGCCTCCTTGAAGTTATAACACTCCGGTAACAACCGGCGACAATGCTCACATGTACGCCGTGCTATAATTGTTACGATGGAGTGATGAAACCGCAATATTGAATGATATGAACAAGTCAACAAAGTATAAGAATCGTACGTGGGTAGTATATAATGCCAACAGACCAGTGTGTTACAGAGTAAAGAATCATGCCCATCCCGTTCATATATCCAGAGCTAAAAGTTGGGATAGTATTTCTTTCCAGTACACTTTATGGTATATTCCTCGTTCTACTTTGTCTATCCTCTTTCATCCTCCATCGTCAATGCAAAAGAAACGAAGCTTACAAGTCAAGTACTTTTGTCTATCTTTTCTTCAACTACACGATGTTGGTGACATTAACTGCTGTATGTGACCCCTGAAACGTTATTAGAGACTACCTTTACTCATTTCATTGTTAGGTTTGGACCATGTCTGCGATTATGACAAATAGGCCCGAGATTGTAGAGCATGCAGAGAAAGATCGCTGGACAACCTTTATGTTTGCTCAACACATAGTGGGCTACCTCGCTAGCTTCATTGGTGACATGGTAATGGTGAGTCGGTATATCTGTAATGGGATCATCACCATGCTTCAATAGTATCTCACTGGCCAAAAATTCTAGGCATATCGGCTATATATTATCTGGAACCAAGCAAAACCATTATTATACATTTATTCAGTTGTTTTAATTGCCGCTGTTAGTACGTCTGGATCATGCCACGTGAATCGGACTCTGGATTACTCATACAGCCATACTAGCACTGTCCATTTGGAATGTCGTTTGTTTTCTACGTACACAAAAGTCCTCTGGCACTTCTAGCAGCTCTCTGGCAGTGATTACAATCGCGTGCGTACCATTTCCGATGTGGTCTTTCTCATTTTCTAAAATATCATGTTCATAGAGTGAATATTATTATATGTGGACTAATCATTTACAAAGCGTGGTCGAAATATCGGGTTATTAGGGAGCTCGGGGATTGGAAATTTATTCTGGTAAGATTCTTGATTACTGTTCCCGCCATCTCACCAGCATGAGGTAGCGCCCCTTGGCCATCATTTCTGAGAGCTCCGGGATCTACGCGTATGTTTCTTCGTCAACTTTTTCCTGCTCTGTCTGGATCAGGTTACTTATTAAAATACAACTAGAGTGTGGATGCTCACATGGATCATTACCTGCTATGCCTATGTGGACCTATCCCAAACACTACTTTATGGAAACCCTTATATAGCGGGGATAGCATCTATGCTTATCAATATCCGAGTAGGTCTGGGTTGGGCTGTGGGAGAGGAAGGGAGATCTACCTACTCTATACAGTCTGTTTCAATTCCTGATTTTCACCGAGGTTCAAGACAGGAAGAAGGCTCAACAGAGGATGTATAAACCTCGTGTCGATACCTTGGATGTTCTCTCTCGTACTTTTTAACCTAACTGGTTTCTGATAATAGTCGTCGTCAATATCATTACATTAATAATTGGATTCGTAATAATAATTGACTATTTCGTTCTTTATCTATGTCTATTTAACGTTTAATAGTGACCATTGGTCGGTTGTGCCCTAGGGCAATCTCAGGCGATTATCTCATGTGACGGGATCCAATGCACAAATGACTGCTAGTGGCAGCAGGTGGCAGCTAATTATGTGCTCGACACACCCTTTCAAGTCCATAATATTGGTCATCCGTCAACTCTCCTGAGTTTGATAATAGTAAACATTAACTCCTTTTCTCACATTTAAACCTTTAGCAAGTCACCCATATCGAAAGGATGCCAGTAATGGAGGAAGGTCGTGTTTGTTGGGAGTTGCTTCAAAAAACTTCATTTCGTCCGACTTGCTTTCTTTCCATCTCCACGAGATAGCAATATCCTGTAAGTCCCACATCTCCGCATCGTCATCTGTGTTAATATCTACTACAATAAACCACCAATATACCCAAAGTATGAGCAACAGGGACGAGGTATAGAACTTTGTTACATGCTCAGGCGGTTTTGCGCATATAAAAAAAACTAAGGGAGATAGCTCTCAATGCTTACGTAGAAATTAGCTTCCATTACGAGAGAGGAAATGATGTCATGACCAAGACGAAGATTTAAATTATCCTCCGTCACAGTCTCAAACTGCAGGGCTTGCACTTCTTTGACCCTGATGATAAGAAAAGCCAGTACAAACATGTATAAATACATTATCTTCCCACGCTAATAATGGTTGGAAACGTCAAATGTATATCTGACCTGGAGGTTGACGGTCGGTTATTGACCAAGCCCTATTATTCACCCCGTGTACCCTACTAGAACGTAGTGCTGTAGGGTTGCGTACAACTTTGAACATTGGTAATATTCACAAAAGTGCCATCAGTAAAATAATCTAACTAACGAGTCCAACTCACCACTGACTCTTATGATAACATAGTACTCTGCAGTCAAACCCTTCGGCATCTCTCCTTTGATCATATCACACGCAACATCTTCAAGCGTCTACTCTGATCCATGTACTGTGCATATCACGTTGTTAAAAGTCAAATTCCAAATCAGCATATCTGATGCCGAACTTCGGCCCAAGCGTAGACAAGAAAATGTCTGCTTTCATGATCAACTTCTCGGTTCATAGTCCAAGCACATCGGACTCGGGACAGATTGATGACAACAAGGTTGGTCACAATGCACAACGGATCGGAATGCAAATGTTGTCTTCTTTTCTTTAACTCTCCGACCATTTGATTTATTGTGTTCGTCGCTTTTATAAACAGAGAACTGACGGTGTGTTTTCTTTCCTTTCATTCTCAATCATTCCACATATTTATCACCCTCACCTCAAGTACAATGTCCGATATTCGGTGAGCTCCTTGAACAATCGATAAATACAAACGAACCTAACTGAATCATTCGCTATCATTATAAAAGCCAAATACAATAATATGCCCATTTTGCGATGTGCACGTGTTCCGAAGACATCTTTTGGAATGCATGGAGCTATACACAAACGTTATCACTAGTGCGTTTATCCCCTTCAACCTTGGATAACCCTTCTCATCTATCTCACAACCAGCCTCACCTGTCATTACGACTTGTGTACATATGGAAAAAACTCGCGAACTAGTAGTGGTATAAATTTCAAAAGTCATTGTAAAAACCAGTGCGTTGATTTATACTTATTCACTGCCACCATTTGGCTGAATTGGCGTTTTTTTCGTCTTAAAGTGTTTATCCAACTCCTTATTTATGTGTCCTTTGTCCTGAAAGATTCGAAAAAAGAGAAGAGCTTTTAGATCATAGTCGTCGCGAGGGTCATGAATACGAAACAATATTAGAAGATATCAAAGTCAGAAAGAAGATCACAGAAGAATATACCCAACCACAAGTTCCGAATTCATACCCCACCGCTGACTGACTCATCTGGAAGACGTCCCAAAGGCATCACCAAAGCGTATAACAAAACTCCTCAGGCTCGAGTTCCGAAAGCGAGTAGTTCAAAAGTGACCCAACTTTGTCTTCGATTCCCAACACTCAAACCTCCAATGACCCAACTTCCTCTTCCATTCCCAACGCTCAGAGTTCAGATGTTCAGCCCATTCCGAGAATACGTGCACTCATAGTTGCCCCTCCCTTTACTGAACTGCCAAACCACGTCTTTGGTTTAGACCGGGTGGAGGAGAAGAGAATACGCTAGCTTTGGAAGTGGTGGATATTAGATGTATTTATAACGAGCGGAGGCAAGGAGAACCATTAAAAGTCGAATTGGAAACAACGAACGAAGGTCCAAATATTGTTCTTGGAAAAGAACTTACATTTCCAGGTTACAAACTTACACAAAAACGTAAACCTGGGAGACCTGCGAAGCCACGAAACGCGAAAGAATTCATGGACGATAAAACTGTTAAAAGTTTTTTGTTGTTTAGAGTCTCAGGGAATCATCAAATAGAGGCTTGGATTTGTCTTCCTGAAATGCCTGGTGGTCGTAAAGATGGACAACGTCATACTTATTTTGTTCTTCCAATTACGGAGGAGGAGCTTGTGAAAGAACGTGATGTACGAAAGCAAGCATTGTTGGGATCCACTGAAAATTCTGAATCACCTTCAAACTTCAATGGTTTTACTCATGATTTCAAGGCATATATTTCGACTCTCTTGTTTCCACAATTCAAACCTGCTGTGCCAACCAAACATCTACAGACATGCCTACTGCCGCTTGCTCGGTTTATCCAATCTAGCAAACTCTCATCCTGGTCATACAATTGGGTATCCGCATTTGATAGTAAGTATTTACATTTCTTCTCGATAATCATGATATCAATAATGTTATTTTCAGACACTAATACGTTCTCTATGATAGCAGAGACGGATTCCAATGGCTATAGTAGGAATACCAATGTCCCAATTCCGAACACCGCGTACAACCAACCCCATATACCACCATCGTACTTTGGACCTCTTCCTGATATGCCAAATTCTGGCGATGATTTGGGTAACCAGATTTACGCCAGTCAAGGCAATGGAGATGATACTGGTGTTTCTTCAACGTTCAACGCAGTACCGGCGACTATACCGACTCATTTTTCATTACCAACCCAACAGGCGACCCCAACTTATGCACAGCTCGCGTCTATATTACAATCTTTGCATAAAAGCAATCTGGTTTCGGAAAAATTACAATCTGGAAGCGGAATATCACGTACGAGCAGTAACTCTCTCACGAATAGGAACACTGGTCAAGTTCCTAATCGAGACTCCAGAAAGGCTCATCCTTATGGGAACAGACCTATCACCTCTACTTCTCGTTTGGCAGCGAAATCGCATTCGGAACAAGAAACAGAAGCTCACAATGATAATAGTACACAACAGCAGCTGTACAATGAAACCCCAACATTTGCGATGCCGGTACCATCTCAGCATTATGATCTACCCCAAGCTATGATGCAGAACTTCAACGCGAGTGCAGGTATATCGGTCAAGAACCTCAGTTTACACAACAGAACTTTGATGTTGATTACTCGTTTACGTTCTCGGGTAGTGGAGGAGATTATGCCAATAACAGTGTTTACACGGGCAATGATCCTAATATTAATGATCTGTTCCCAAATGTTTAAACCCTTGGACACTTGTACAATGACCTGAACATGCCGGCATTTTCATATCATGTACATGTATAAAGATCGGGAATAGTATCCTTGTATTTCTCCAAGATCATACTAGTAATCCAACAGAATGATTAATATAACAACATTTTTACATTGATGCTTTTCCTCGCGAATCGAAAGGAAGAAGCAGAGCAATAAAACCGGCAGCAATAAAAATAGCACCAGAAATAAAAATTGGTACAGAAGTTGTAAGATCGGCGTATAGTGCGATGATCGGAGCCTGTAAATATAAGTTATACATCTAACGATACAAGCATTTTCAAAGGTAATGTTCGAACTGACCATAATTCCAAATATCCGATTTGCAGTAGCTGTCAAAGCATTTCCGGTTCCTCTATCCTTCGTAGGGAACACTTCTGGCGTGAGCGCATATAGAACACCATACATAATGTTACTTGTGAAGCTATATGCACAGTTCCAACCCAGGAGAGCGTTTGATGTACGTGACGTTGTGGAGCAAAGTATAAAAACGCCAGTGAGGACTGGATATCAAATATGAACAATTGCTTCGGTACCCAGATAAATACGTACGTGTGAAGATCGACAGGGTTCCGCGCCTGCCCAAAACAGGCAGATCGACTAACCACCCTGCAAGCAATGATCCAGGTACTCCTATGGTGCTCAGAATTGCTTGCTAACGAAAATGTGAGGATGCTACACAAACGCAAATATGCATGAATCACTTACATTCCTATAAGTGATGTATATAGAGCCATCCCCGAAAACAGCACCCCTTGTCGACAGACTAGAGTTCGGGAATTATTAGAACGGAAGAACAAAACTCATGATCATGAATGAGTCTACGTACTAGTATGTCACAAAGGCGTTATATCTGTATCATGATGAGATTGAAACTTCAAGCAAGCAGAACAGGACTTACAGAGGAAATGCAAGACCAATCAATGCTGCAGGTACCGTACATCAGGAATTTATATCATTTACGATGGTCGTTTACTCGTACCCCACAGGATGATGAGCAGGGTTGTTGAATAAGCCATTTTTCTTGTCGCAAATAATGGTTTTACATGCGAGCCACTGAACTTGTCCAAATGTTGTTGCAAAACGGCCTTCACATATGTGTTACTGGCATCTTTCTCTGTATCTGTCTCAACATCAGAGATTTTTTCCACTTTCTGGAGGTCCTCCAGAGAAAGGGATGATGTTTTATTATTATAAATCGCAATTTTGTGAATGGTGTCGACTGCCAATTCATCTTTACCACGACCCATGAGGTATTTTGGGCTTTCGTATAATTTGAACAAGAAGAATCGGATAGCCCAAAGTACGATCATCAAACCGCCCATAGTGAAAAGGAAGTATCGCCACCCTTGGTTAGATTCTCTTGTGCAATTGGGGGGTGTAGTGACTTCGCAAGAATAATTCCCGATCAAAGGCCAAGCGACCTAGGTCATCGTCAGTAGGTTTCTCATTTTACAAATGATGGTTGAACTTACGAGACTACCAAGTAGCTGACCAAATGCCCACCATATCGAAAGCACAGTAAGGAGGTACTGGTGTGATGCTGGTACAAATTCTAGGTGACATCTTTAGCATACGTTCGTTATTTCCAGCTTGTATGATGGGCTACGCACCGAGAAAAATAGATGAATCAACAGGTAAGTTTCCTCCCACTCCAATAGACCATACTGCTGCAAGTGAAATCAACATTGTTGATGAATTGGAGGCTCCAGCTACGGTGGCAAAAATTCCGACCATAAGCAAGGTAATATTAAATGACAGTCTGTTTAGTATGAATCTTTTAGTACCAAGTTGATTTTGTTAGAATTTCAATATACTTACTTCCTTCCCCATATGTCCGACCCCACACCCCAAAAAGCAGCACCTATAAGCAAGCCAATGTTTTGCCCTAACTTTAGGAAAGGCCCTCGAAAGCGGTATTCTTGTAGAAGCGGTGGTAAAATTAGACCGGTGACTATCTAGACGATTTTTTTTAGCCAAGCTTCATGTTAAATGGTGTTATAAGCAGCACACCGGCCATAAATTATCACTGTGAGAGTGGTCAGGGGAGAAGAGCGGTCTGTTTCATTCATTAATGAGATACATACGCTAACCAACCAAATCCTGTGACGATGAAAAGACCCCTAAATTAAGGAGAGTGTCAGCACTCGAGTACTCACAAAGGGCAGAGTACACCGCGTATCTCACCATTGGTACTTCCCCATTCCTATTTCCTGAATAGCATTATTGAGAATATGGGCTTTGAGGTGATAGACTGGATCAATAGTTCCTTCGGGAAGGGTACCCTCCGTCAATCTGTGCTCTGTTTTTCCCATTGTTTGATCCGTTGCTGATGGAGTGTCAGCCGAGGGCTCATTTTTAGGACCATCGGACATAGTTTTGCGGATGACTTGGAGAGGAAAGGAAAGAAAGCATGTTGGCTATCGTTGTTCACCTTATATGAACCTGTCCAATCACGCCATCTAGTATCATAACAGCTTAGTGAGAAAGTACAACTGTGTCTCTGTGATGTGCGGCATTAGAAAGTCGGAGATGGAGCTGTCGCGGTCACGTGGGCATTTAATTTTCCCATCACCTTCCCGAGCCCCCAGGAACAAGTGGACGATTGGACCAAGATTGGACTGGCTAACCCCTATGGCGGCTCATAACGGGCTAGAACTCCCCGAGAAACCCTCACCATAACCCCCATTCTTTTGCAATTGTTTGAAGAGCAACATATCCGCAACAGATGACCGCGGAAATGACACTGCCTGGCAGTCACGGTGGAGCACTATTCTTAGTCGCGTCCAAGAGCCTTAAAAGCCTAGCGCCCTCGACGTGTTCCAGCACCAAACATGCACTTTTTATACTTCCTTTTCGCCCTCATCTTCTCTGTAAACGCTCAGCGCATCGCTGTTGGGTCCCCTCTAGACCAATCCATCCTTGTTGCCGGTGAAGATACTGTAGTTGAAATTGACCGCCCAGTGAGTAGACTCTAGACTGAATACCAGGAGTCCATAGAGTCAGAAGAGTTCTGAATTCTATCAAAACAGAATTTCCTATCATCTGCCCAAGAAGTTTCCATCGTAATAGGCATTCAATCCTGTACCACTGCTCCTTGTCTCCCACCCTCCGACATCATGGGACGAATTCTGTTCTCGGGTGAATTCCATCCCCAGTTCGATGAAGCCGATACCAGAAAACCTCCCCATCAAAACTATACCGTAACTATACCCGCGAACCTACCCAAAGGACGCGCTCAAATTGGGATAGTCCACCTTTCCCTTATTGGCGTAAGTAATATTATACCATTTCCTGAACCGTTTTATGAATCCCATCATATTTGACAGGCGGGTCTTGCACCATTTCTTGAGACAAGAAACGTATCTGTTACTATACAGTAATCGGAGTGGCCATGATTAGAACAAAATTGATAATTGCTCTATGGACACGTGAAGTGATTTACACATCTTCTTTGATATCGAATCATTCTGTTCTCCCACTATTTTCTCACCACTTCTCTGATCTCCATCATCAGGAAAGTAGTCTATCTGAGCGGACCGGTTGTTCTTAATACTAAGGATGTGTACTAGCTACATCTTCCAAACTCCTCTTTAATATCAATACCCAGTCATCATGTATCTCGCCACAACCAACTTAACTCCTTTGCTGGTCCATCTCGGTCTCTTGTTACTTACACATAATATCGTGTCCTTCAGTTCTCTGAAGCGGCCCGAACTTGGTTCAAGAAGCATTGTTTTAACCGAGCTCAAGCACTTCTTCCTCTTGTCGCATGACCGTCCGTCATGTTCAGAGGCATAGTACACCAATGAGATTGCGTAGCTGGTATGCCGCAGCAACGCCGCCTGATGGTTAGCGAATACATATACTTGTAAAAAATTGTTATGAGAGTGTAAACCCGTCTGTTCTCCCACACAACAATGAGACGACTGTACTCACTCGTTATTTGTGCATCATACCTCGCTGGTGCTTTAGCAACAGGAGTTGTCCAGAAGCGACAGTCATCGGTCGATCGTAGTGGAGAATACGTTCTGCCCGAAGGATCACGTATGCCATCTTAATTTTCGGTGCTACTACCATCAATAGGCTTATATTAAAACACATTTGATAGCAAATTTCTATCATGGACAATCGACTGCTGCTGTAACCTTAGATCAACATTCTTTGTTCATTGATGGAAAGGTAAGAAACATTGAACTAAAGATGTAGTTACATTAGCTCACCTCAAACCAATAGCGCATTTTCTTCTTCTCTGGGGAATTTCACCCATTCAGACTCCCAGCACCTGAGTTATGGAAAGATGTGCTTGAGAAGTGGGTATACTTCCATACTGTTTCTTATATCTTGTTAACAATTTCTCAGGTTTAAGGTGTGCTACCTTGGAATGTGAATGTACCTAAATTGATTTGAACTCGACTCAGGCCGCCGGCTTCAATGGCGTCTCCGTTTACTGTAAGTTGTATCCCAATACCGCATTTTTTTCGTTACATTTATATATAGGGCATCAGGGCACTGGGGATTAACCGCTCCTAATTCAAAAGAAGTCAATTTCACCGAACACAATGACCTCCAGCGTTTCTATGAAGTTGCCAAGGAAGTAGGTGTTTTGGTGATTGTTCGTCCTGGGTATAAAATTTCCTTTTCATCGAATTTGCTGCGGCTCTCAATTTCTCATTTGATCCTTTAGACCATATGTAAATGCAGAGACGCGGGAGGTATAACTATTCTCTCTAATATCCCGAGACATAACTGATACATGTTTGCAGGCGGCATCCCGGGATGGGTATCAAATATTCCTGGCCTTGCGAGAACGAATGCGACAGACTACAAAGAAGCTTGGTTACCTTAGTGCGTCTCTGTCTTAGTGAATATCTTATATCATGATATTAATAAAGGTATAGCATTGCAGGGTTTGCAAAAGAAACCGCCCATATCAAGTGAGTTAATATAGAATGATCATATAATATTTGAAGTTGATTCTTGCGATCTCAGTATCCCGATGGACCTGTAATTGGTACGTTCGACTAATAGACATACAGAAAAATTGATCTTATATATATGGATTATAGCTATCCAAGCCGAGAACGAATATGCCACAAAAGAGCAACAACACATCAATGGCCTAGATGAACACATGCAAGATATCATCGACACGTATAGGCAAAATGGACTGACAAAAATACCAACTATTCACAATGATAAAAATCCCAGTGGCCAATATGCCCAAAAGGGATTAGGAAAAGTTGATCTGTAAGTAATCCAAAGTCTAACGTTAAGAGTATCTTATAGCTCACATCGATTCAGATATGGCTGGGATGGGTAAGCACATGTATATTCATTTACCCCAATGTCCGACCCTTGATTATTTTTAGTTATCCTTTGGGATTCGATTGCGATAATCCAAGTCGCTGGAACGAGCTATCTACACGTTAGTTGCAATAATTATTCTGTATATATTGCGTTAACAACCAATTTTACAGAAGCAGACACGTTCCATCAAAGACTTAATCCAGCAGAGCCACTTGCGCTTTATGAATGGCAAGGTATGTCACCTCATCTTCGCAATATCTGGCTAGCATTTTAAACCACCCCTAGGTGGCGCCTTCTCCTACTGGTCAGGTCCTGGATACGAAGAATGCTACAAGCTCATCAATGAACAGTTTGCCAATGTGGGTACTACTAAATATTAAAACTAAATCGAAGTGACTAATTATACCTCTACAAAGGTTTTCTACAAGGTAACATATCTAGCTTTTTCTTAAAAACAAAACTCATATTTGTGCCAGAACAATTACGCAGCGGGAACTAGCATTCAAAATCTATACATGACTTATGGTGATTTGGGATATATTGCACTTTCGTCGTAAAAGTTGATTACTCACGATTTTTCGTAGGTGGAACCAATTGGGGTAACATGCATACTCATACAATCTATTCTAGCTACGAGTGAGTCCTCAATTAGTTCAAACATTTAACATGATATACTAACAATGTCTGGATAGTTATGGAGCGGTAAGGCTCTGGATATGGTCACTGAATGTTAAAAAAGTTGAGATATTGTTCCTTCAGGCCATCAGAGAAGATCGTACCCTCAGTCCAAAAGTTGACGAACTGAAACTTCAAGCATATTTCCTTCACGC
>JAWPGT010000118.1:0-53599 GCA_034638255.1 Coprinus comatus
TGTTCGCCTCGCACAAAGCCTTTGCCACATCCTGGGACTTCACATACATAACCTCGTTTCCAATCCTCTTTATTTTTGCTGGTCCCAACTTGGACCTCAGCAACCAGTGGAACAACATCATTCACCACATGTGGTACCTTTCTACCCCTACTCTTCTTGATGAGATGTGGAACTGGAACCGGAAGTGGAATGTGTCCGTTACGTCGCTTCCTTCCAGCCTTGATATCATGATCAATAACAGTGCTACAGTTGTCTTGATCTTGATCTTCAAGTGGAAATGGAACATAAGTTCCCCAAGGACTCGTCGGTGATTTCCCGCTCATCATCGTGATTTTTGCCAAAGCAAGTGCCGCGCTACCTTTCGCTTTCCCTTTACTCCGTTTACGACCTCCTGAATCTCTCCCATCATCCCCGACGTTTGACGAACTGGAATTCCCTTCACTCCCTGTGTACGTTTGTGCACTCTCACTAATCGCTCTACTCACTGAACGTTTTCGACTTCGTTCGCTCCGAGGACCAGAATACATCATCCTCGATGTTGAACCAGCTCTGTCTTTCACGTCCTCGTAAGCTGGAGAAGGTGATCTGGAAGGATAATAAACGTCGTCGTCGTCGTCGTCGTCGCTCTCGAAATTCGACTCTTCATCACTATCTCCGATAACAACTGCACGCGCCTTGCCCTTATCGAGAGTTAATGATCCAACCCTTCTTTTCTTCCTCTGACGTTTCTGTTCCGAGCCCTCATGTTCACCTTTACATAAACCTTCATCTCCTTTATCTACATTCCCTGATCCTTTCACAAACGGCTTTACATCCACCTCATCTTCTGTCTCCGTCTCTAGACTTCTCTTCCTTTTAAGATTCCTCATTTCAGAACTGTCCATATCCACATCCATTGACGTTGTTGAGCTCCTTTTCATAACAACTCCAGGTGCAGGTGTACCAAGTAAAATCTCTTCAAGAGTATTGGAACCAGATGCACGACTATCCATATCCATCCTAACAACCCTCGTATCCTTTTCAATTTCACCCGACCATCCCTTCAATATAGGAATTCTGCTCCTAGTGAGTATCTGGGAAGGAATGGTCATCGAAGATGATAACTGAGACTTTCCGTTCATCAGAGCATGACTTGATCTACTTGACATTGAGACTTGTAGAGGTCTTCCAACAGACATCACCATGGAATTAAGCCCAGCGGTACCAGCACATATAAGAACCTTTGTCGGTTCGATACCCATTTCCGGGGTGTTGAAATTGCTACCTCCATCCAAAATGCTGATAGAACCTTCAGGTCCAGAACTCGCCGTCAAACTAGATAACAAAAACGAAAGGCCATCAGATCCCAAATCACTAGTCAGTTCACCATCAGTCATAACAGAAGAAGTAGTCGTAGTTGTATTGAAAGTTATCGGGGAATTTGACGCATGTAAAAGACCCAAAGAATCGGATAAATGGGAAGACGCTCCTGTACTTCGAGAATTAGAACTAGTGTTATAACCACTTGAGCTTGAATCAGAATGATTATGAATCGCTGAACTATTCTCTGGCGAACGGTAAGAACCAAAGAAAAATCCAGTTGAAGAATAATAAGGCGATGACGTATACGTAGGTTCGATTTCGATTTCTACATCCTGCAATGCATCCAAGGACGGTAAAGTCAGATCGACAGCACTATCCGTTCTTGAAACTTGCATTTCCGAAAGCATAGGTTCGTTTCCATCTTGTTGTTCTACCATACCTTCCAATTGAAACACATACTCCTCCGTCAATACAGTAGCCTGAATATCCGAAAGCGATCCGAATGGTTTAGAAAAGGATGAAGATATAGAAGGCCATAATGTATGATCAATATCCGTTTCTCTCTCTTCTCTTCTTCTACACCGGTACTTGATTGAACAATCGAAAGAAGTTCACTAGGTTCCAACGAGGTCTGTCTCTGTAATTGACCAGGTTCAAGTCCCAATTCCATCTCCAAAAACCCTATAGCAGAATCCAACTCCATCTCACTAATGATAGTCGCAGTACCTTTGCCACTCCCAGTATTCATTTCGGTATTGACATTCACATCCAATCCTCCATATTCATTCATCTCCACAGAAATAGATTCCGAAACGACAGGTAGAGTATCCAATTGCATTTGTTCCGAGTGGCTCGCGATGGGACTGACTAAATCGATATCCATGGTATTATTCTGTTGATATTGTTGCAAAACTCGTTCACACTCCAAGGTGAAACCTTCAAGTGGAAAGCTATCTTGAAGTAATTGATGATGTTGAAATTGTTGAACCTGACAATCATTACTATCCTTTTCTTGTTGTTCTTGTTGTCGTCGTCCTTCAGTCCCAAGTTCTTCAAGTTGTTGAAGAAGCCGACGTTGATAATACAAATGTTCTTGTAACTGAACACTTGAATCATGATCATCTGGATTCTGGTATTTCTCCGTAAACGTCGAATCGAAATCTTCAGTTCCATTGGAAGCTGTAGGCGTAGGCGTGGGTCCAAGACTAGCATGAACCAAAGTGACACCGTCCATTTCCGAGCCTTGTCTTTGTGTAATTAAAACGCGTGCAACTAAGGGAAGAAATTAGAAGGCCAGAGATGTTTGTGTAAGAGACGCAAATCCCAGAGTCGTCAGCCTCTGGAGTATGTATAACCTGAAATCAGACTTATATCGTCATGACTAACACGACAGTGCGGATAGCATTTCATTTCGTCCTGTTTCGTTCTTGGAGTGGGCAAAAAGGGCATTAGGATTCGAAAAATGACTAACCGATCATCTACATACGATCGCTAGTGCAGTCAGTCCGGGGTTAAGCGCAGCATAATGGCAGAAGCTCGAGTAACTTGATGGGGAGAGACAACATGGTTTTAGAATAGGGGAGCCATTCTCGAGATTATTTTCATGTCCTCCAGGTAAACAAACCAAAGCTTGCCGACACGGGCCGGAGTTCCCTCTTAAGCGAGGGTCATTATAGCCCGCCTAGCTCAATTGGCCAGAGCGTCAGACTTTTACGGACTCATCTCGATTTAGGGGTTTGTCCTGACATCTGAAGGCTGCGAGTTCGACCCTCGCGGTGGGCTGTTGTTTTTGCCACACAGCCACTTCTTCTTAAATAATAAACAACTACACAACCGGGAAAATGAGAGAATTCGGACTCGGAATAAATCACAAGCAAAACGGTTTCGTTGCAGAAATCCCGAAATACTGTAAGGTACAGAAGAAATATCAGGTCAAATTTACTAAAGTACACGAAAGAAAATAAAACTCACAGCCCAGTGAGCAGGATTTATTCCACTGCTAGGGATACATGCCGAGCAAGTCAGGTCTTCTCCATCAGACGAGCATTTCCGTATCGTATCTTCAGAATAAGGCTGGGTATATTGCCAGTATTCGATGCCTGTGTAGTTTGAATCATGAACATCCGTCTACTGTATTGTATTAGACTTACCATGATGATGATATCCCAAAGCAGTAGGAATAATGGTCGGTACTCTTTGGGTACAAACCATTAACAAATTCAGCAAAGGGTTTATTCTATTAAAATGTCAAAATGAATTTGACTTTTAAAGAGTGATTGAAAAGGCCATACCCCAACCCGAGGAGCGCCATAAGAGTAAGTTCTAACATTCCTAGTAGAAATATTATTTAGTCTTCAAATAACAATTATAAATACCTTTTGTACACACTTTTCTGGATATTTCTGTTTACAAGTAATCGCACAAAACAATGCCATAACACCTCCCAATGAATGCCCCGATGTCACAATCCTATAGTCGGGGTGCGATGCCACTTGAGACGTGACAATAGCTCGTACAGCTAAAACAACAGAATCCCATCTGGAACAGCGTCTTTTGAGCAATGCATCGAACTGCAGCACAGAACTCCCTTACGACATAAGAAACCCGGTGTGAACTTTCACTCCCGCTATTTTGGATGATGTAGCATTATAAAAATATGGTCAGGTTATAACTCACAAGAGACGGATATTCCAGGGGCCATTAATGGGATCAGAAGCAGCTGAGCGTCCGCAAGAAATGCAAGAATAGAAGCACTGTATATGCACATTTTCTCTAGATAATCTAAGGGCATGGGTATAATTTAAATACCTTCCACGGAACGCAACAATAATTTCGCGTTGTTCGTCGTCCCTAGCTACATATCCTTGGATATCGCCTCCAATATTTGAAAACTTATACTCCTCCATCAGCGGCAATCAGTGTGATATCAGAAATACAGAACATACTGGTAATACAAGTTTCTTTCCATTTGGTCTTGGACACACAACAGCGTAAGCTGATGACGCGTATTTGAAGTAATGTACCAAGTTCTGGTACAGTTCTAACCAGTTATATTAAGTAAAAACCATTGGCATTTAAGCAAAAGTTGCATTCAGATGTATCGCAGGGATGGATTACTTACCAGCACTTATTGATCCCGGTTGGAGTGATGAGTCGCCTGGCATATTTCTATTGATCGTTGTGGACAGAGATTACGGATCATACTTCGCTTGCCCTTCCAATACAACCAATTCCGGTATCGGTCGGAAATAACCGAGGCTTTCCATTTTATAATAAAAAAATGTTAGCGACACCTTGTAGTCAGGACTCTTAGTGTTTGGACGGGAAAATGCTGCTCCTCTAATGGTTGCTAAGTATTAATATTCCATGACTGGAGTTGTCAACAAGTACTTGGCTACAACAATTAGTAGAAATACATGATAGGGTATCAACCCAAGTTTGGGAGAACTTTTCTCAACGCAAATGTTTATGATACTAATTTTCCCTCCATATACTCCAGTTATGGTGTACCACCTCGAATGACTTGTACTTGTACACGGTCAGGCGGTTCCATCAGAGTCACGTCTATCTGATAGTATTGTGTTGTTTTGTTTGGATGAAGTGGAAACGGGAAAAAGGTCCACAGTACTATCTTCATGGAGAACGATATTCTCCTGACCGGGATCAGGTTCAAATTTGAGTTCTTCGTGACTTAAAGCTCTAGTTAAAGATCTGATAGATCGATTTGACGTTCGACCACGACCTACATCATCAATGAATTTTAGAGAACGATTGGTAGATAGGTGATCCCCGATACTATGGGATATGTAAATTTTATCAAGTAGCGGTGAATCAACGATGTCAATAACTTGTTCAGTTGGTTTTGTGGGTGGAGGCTGATGATCGCAAGAGGCTGGTTGCGGACTCGAACGACCTCCAGAGTGAGATCGATACTTTCTTTGAGACCGAGAGCTACTAGTTCGAGATTGGGGTCTCCGACATATAGCAGCAGGGCTAATGGTGGATTGTTGGATCGGTCCTATGGGGGGTGGATGGTTGTACAACCGACCCCGTGCATGGTGTGAGTGACCGATATACCCAGATTCGGAATCAACATCCTCACTGATAAGAGTTTTGAGGGGGAACGAGATCTACGGATGCTTTGGGATCGGTTCGACGATGATTGTGGTTGTGGGCAAGCAATATTAGTGGCAGGGGACTGAATATTTACGGTATTATCGGGGACAAGATTCCCTTCGTCCACCAGTGAGGGAGGTGACCTGGAAGAGACAGAACGCACTGAGACAATAGGCCCCTCATTCTTGTCCATTTCCTTTGCCGTCATGTATGCCAAATTGCCATATTCTGAATCCGCCCTTCAAATATGTCCATGAGAAAATGAGGAACTAATAATGTTACAACGTGGAGTCCGAGGTAAATGATCAAGAAAGTATTCTGGTGGCGCTGGGGGTAGAATCAAAGCGGTCTGCTTGAAAGCTGCTATCGCATTTTCCACTTTTCGTCCATGTCAGTCCCATACTGTCGGAGGGCATTGATGATAGGAAAGACGTGAGGCACTCCTATGCCCAACTTGAAGGTAATGCATAAAAATACACGAAAAACAGATTCGGTTGCTGGAGAGGCGCAGGGTTGTGGATCTTCCGAGACGTTTGCTGGGACCCGCCACATCGTTTTGGAATTATTTATATGCCCTTCGACTGTATATTGAGATTCTGTTCCAGAAGCCTTCCCAGACCGAACTATAAGTGTAGGTGACAGGTCGATGTGATGTGCGGGAATATGAGTATTCTAACCTGTGAGTGCTCGCTTGTGATAGTTTTGAACTGACTTCATGCTTCTGCGGTGAATATTTATCCAAGTCTCCGAGGTTAATCTTTATCGCATCTGAATCTGCACGGTATGTGTCGTGTTCTATGGTTGAGCAAGAATCCATGCGCGCGCGGTAGCGACTCGAGGTTGGATATGTTGCTTTTCTTAATTCTAGGTCTGACGGTGCTTGTGAGCGTTATCGAGATCTCGAACGCGAACGAGTGCGTAAATATTGAAGGGAACAAGGAGATTTGGTTGGGATGGGTTGGGAAAAGCTCGGAGATGATTGCGGGGGATGAGAGTGTTGAGATATCGGAGGGGGAGGAATATCTATGTTGTAGGACTTCGTGGTGCCTAGAGGGAGAGCGACTTCTTGATCGTGAGCGCGATGGAAAGAATTGAGGTGAAGTGGGCGAATAAGTGGGTGGCGCTGGCGAATAACGGGGTGAAGCTGGTGAACGTGTAGGTGACAATCGCAGGCGCTGCTCATCGTGAGGGGAAGGTGACAACCGTGGACGACGTGTTAGTGAACGTGATAGAGCTGGCGAGTGTGAACGTTGTTAATGTATTCGTCGTTCAAATTCATGAATGGCTGCACGTAGTTGACAATAAGTTCAGGAGTACTGTATAATAGGGAACCTAGCAAACCTGCAGAAGTTCTAGTTCACACCAGTCTGTGATTTCCGTATTGCCTGTTATGCATTACAGCGGGTAAGCGATTCCAACGAGTTAAGTTGGACTGTGGTATTCTAATTTCACCTATGGTCTGAACTTGTATATTGCGATTTTTACGAGGTCTGTGAAAGAACGAAAAAAGGGATCCCTGGATTGATATTCGTGCATTCATGGAATGTTGTGTCTTTCAATATGAGATAAGCGTTCTTCTAAGCGTGAAACTGTGGTGTTTAAGGGTTGAAAACCCGCATTTAAACGGGTGTACGAAGTTGTCGAAGGGTACAAAAGTCATCAACAACGTGATCCCGACTTGATCTACTGACGGCATCAACGTTGAACCCGCTTAACAATAGAGAAATAATTAAGTATCACATTCATATACACTACACCCTGGAAACAAAAATTCACATAAATTATCAAAACAATGATGTAACATTATTGAATCCCAGTCACTTACGTCAAGGGCCATATCTGTGTTGATATGTGGTCATATGTGTTGAAATCATGACATATGTCCATTTATGAGAACTGAAATGTCCGGATTTTGTTCTGAGCTTAGATTTGCTCTCCTGTCGTCATCTGTAAGCACATATGAGTACATCGGGATGGTAACATAATAAATACACATATTTCTTTATTTTATGCAGATCCCCTCAGATAAGAACAGATGTACAATGAATTTTAATGTATTATTTTCTGTACCTATCTGTACATAATACATATATGCAATCGGATCCTGTTTTTCGTTGGTAATCTGTGTTCGTTTGTGCTTATAAATTATCTACAAGTCCGGCCATTATTCCTCCACCTGTGCTCATCTGCGCTCATCTACAAGTCCCGTTCTGCCTCTATCTGTGCTCGCGGCTCGTCTGTGTCATGATGTTATAGCCGAAATTGAGTCTATTGGAATTAATCATGTAAGTGGACGACACCATTGATTATAGTTAAAATATACTCACAATATGTTATAGCCGAAATTGAGTTCTATTGGAATGATGTAAGTGGACCACACCATTGATTATAGTGAGAATATACCCACAATTATGATTTGGAGCATGGGAGGGATCTGCTGCTGCATCACATGTCTCACATGTATATTGGACTGGGTGACTATATGCATCTTTTGGGGAACCAACGAAGGAGAAGAATGATTATATGCATCGGAACAGATTCATGGATGATGTTGATAATATTTCGGAAGAAAGAAAAAAAAATCTTCATGTTCGAAGTCGGAACTGCCAGAAGACGAACTTAACATAATGTGGTGTGCACAAGTGTCAAGCACAGCTCAAAGGATGTGTAGAGGGACTTGGTGGGCAGAGTCAAGAATGTGGTGGGGCAAAGGGGAGAGAGAGAGAGAGAGAGAGAGATAGAGAGAAGAAAGGGAAGTCAAGGTCACTGACTCACACCAACATTGTCGAGTCAAAGTTCATTAATTAAATCTACAAATATATAATTATGCCTGTTACCTCATATTCTACATGACATGTTCTACTCTTGACAGATGAGCACATCTCAAGAGGTGTGTATGATCTCACTATCACAGATCACCACAGATCACCGTAGAAAACTCAGACCACCACAGACCACCGCATATATAGACCCCCCCGTAAGTCACTGGGATTGAATATTCACATTTAATAATTCTTGTCGATTATTGTACATTTTTTCTTAAGTTCTTCAAAATAGACAAAAGATTATTCTAACACATTATTGAAAAAATATCTTGAAGTTTCTGTCATCTAATGTTTTGATAATATTATAATAGTTTTCTTGGTAGAAATACAATAATTGGGGTAGGATATTGTAATATCATTAAATCCTGATTTAAAAAGTTTTTAGTACACTTTTTTTATTTTAAGATTATTAAATAAAAATGAAATTGAAGACTAAATAATATTACAATATTTTATCTTAACAATTGTAGCATTTATAAAACACTTTTGTGATATTATCCAAGTCTCAAATCACTAAAAATTCATAATAATGTTTTAATAATCTATCCACATAATCATTTCTTTATTTTGAAGTACTTTAGAAAAAATATACAATAGTCTGGAGGAATTATTAAGGATGACTTTTCAATAATACCAAGTTATTGTTTTGATAATCTATGTGAATTTTTGTTTCCACAGCGTAGTGTATATACAGTAATATCTTACATGAAATGCAACCAACTATGTATGATAATTACAATCATTTTCGATTACAATGCAGGCCACTAGACAATGGCAAAAACTGAGTCCGGCTATTTTCGAAAGTATTCCTATTATCTCTTTTGAGATCCGCTTGTATTTTGCCATCCTTTCTGGCTGTAGTCGAATTTGTGTGTATCGGCATATTTGGAAGTTCTACATAATCATTATTAGTTGGAATGGCAATAACCGAAGACTGATATGAAACGTTGTCGTCGTTTTCTTCGTTAACATTAGCGTGGTGTGCTCGTAAGAGTTCCATGACGGATTGCGGAATGTTAGACGGATTAGGACATTCGTGAACCGGAGGTAACGAGACGTTCTTAACCCTGGGTACAATTGGTTCCATCTGAGGTTGATAATCTGAGGCTGGTGGTTGGTTTCTAAAACCAGTAGGAGAAGCATATCGATCGTGTGGGATGGGAGGGTCAACCATATCAGCGGGATATGACCTAACACTCGAGCCATCAGGATTTTGAAGAGGAGAGGGATAGTTGATGGATGTAGGCTCATTCGGAATTTCTCCAGTGCTTCGTCTGCGTCTACTATCCGGATGATTGTTGTTATGCGATACTCCAGGACCCCTCCGATAACTGTGACTCGGAATCCTCGACTCAGAGGGAGGTTGGGAATACAGGCGGGTAGCTTCAGGAGGAACTGGTACAGGGGCAAAAGACGGGAAGGGTGTATTGAATGACCTATAATGTGGAGAATATGATCCAAACGGCATGATTCCCGGTGGATGAGGTGCTGATGGTTGTCGTGCTGGTGGGTACGGTGGAATAGAAAATGAAACAGTTGGGACGCGATCAGGAGGAATTGCGCTTGAAAACACGGGCGATGGTGGTCGTGGGACAGCTCGTCTCAGCTGTTCCCTGCGAGCTTTCCAACTTTCGTCCATTTTAGTACCATAGTGCCGTAAAGTGTTCATGATTAAAATACCATAAAGCACTCCGAAGCCAAGTGTGATGCATATGAATATGCGAAAACCACTCTCTATATTAGGAGAGACCTGTGCAGCTTCGTCATTGACTGAGAAATTGGCCGGAACACGCCACATAAAGACCATGATGCAGACAATATACGTCAAAATTGACCTTCAGAATCTTCAGAATTGTTTTTTTTTTCTTTAGGTATAAGGATGTTGAACCACTGACCAGGTCAGCCATATCAGAGGCATGGCAAGCATGATCCATACGTTCCAAAGAACATTCTGATTTTTCTTCGCTTCCTATACTATTTGTGAGCACTTACAAACAAACGGAGCGATAACCTTTCGACTCACTTGAGCCCATTCCAAAGCCTTGTAAAGTTTACGCATACCAGAGAACCGAATGATAAAAATGCACCCATATAACAAGCTCAGAAGGGCAGATATCATTGACCAGAATGCCAGATAACGAGTAACAGGATCAGTCGAAGCACCATCGATTTGGAATATTGTCAGAATGGCACTGTTCATTGAATAAAAATTTAGTTCACAACTTTGAGTTCTATATTATCAATAGACACGTACGATAACAACAACGCTGAGATGATGTTAAATGTTTTCCACTCCCGCATAAGGCTATCTATGAAAATTTCCCATCTCATCTTTAGTCGTTGCTGAATCGGTGGTATATAAGCCGGAGTTGGTGCGGAATATCCAAAGTTGAAAATTTCAGCTTTTTCGTCGATCATGCCGTCTCCACGAGCTAATTGCTGAGCCATTTGTTCTACATGTTGAAGTGTTAAGCTAGCATCCGTAAAGATCCGATCCACCCTCGACCAATACAATGCCGGGAGCCTTAAAAGACAGGTAAGATATATCTGTTCAATGAAAATCACCAGTGTTTGTATAACTCCTCCACGGAAAGTAGAAAGTGCACTGTGAGTAGTATTATTGTTTTGGAGTGGAGTTATGATTTTGCTGAAAGGTCGCGGGTATTGATTATCCTCATTCTTCCCCTGATCTGCCCTCCCTACATCTTCTTGATATGTACCTGGAATTCTATAGTCCAGAATTGGAATGTGATGATCAGAGTTAGACTCCCGAGGGTAATAACGATGATTATAATTGCTGTTAGTCTGGTGTGGTGAAGACGGACGACGAGCGGGGAAGAAACTAGGGACAGTCGAGTTACGGCGAGATAAATCCTCAATGCTCGATGGCTCAGGGATCGCAAATGGCAAACCATATTCAACATGAGGTTCAGGAGATTCAGTAAGTCGACCATTTTCCAAGATTTGGCCCGTCTCCCGAGAAACCTCCGAGTGTGGTAAAGAAGTAGACTCCGAGGTGAGTGTAATCGGAATATCGGATGTATCACGGGGAATAGCTGAAGCGGGTGCGTGATTGGCTTCTGTTGAAGTGGTCCGTGTTTCAGTAGAATGAGGCGACCGTATAATACCTTGTGCCACACTTATGGGGGGGAGTTGGTGTTCGGCTTCTGGAAATGGAGGGTCTTGATTGGGATGAGTAAGGGGTTGAAATACTAGACGATTAGGTGGACTATAAGTTGGGAAGGGCTGGGGTGACGGGAAATCTAAAAATCGGTTCATGAGTAATAGCTCACGCTGCGCGTCTAAAGTATTGCACATAAGTTCACGAACCTGGTGCACTGATGAATGCTGGAAAGGTTGACTGCAATCTTGGGTCGACTTGTGGTCCTTTCCAATGCAAAAACATAGGTTGACTTCTGGAAGCCCCTGTACCCTCTCCTGTCCGAAAGCTGTCCCGCCTTGTGGAAAACCTTGTATCCCTTATAGGCGCGGAGGGATTTGTATATTGAGAGTATCCATGTACTCTTTGATGTGGTTCTTGCGTTGATCCCGCTTCCAAGTCGATATCCATGTTATGTGTAGAGTGTAGACCAGAGGTATGTTGAATGGCTCGTCACGGTAGAGGGAATTGGGTTTGAGGTGTTCCATCTTACAGCTTCCACGCTTTTGTTCTTGACATCAATATTTGATGCAGATTTTGATCCATTTCCGATTTTCCATCGTTTAACGTGTGGCTGTGCAGCAGTGGGCGTCTGTTTATCAACGACATAGCCCTTGTTTTCGGAGTTGTGGATTAGAATTGTGATCACTGAAAATAAGTTAATTTTTTGAGTTTATTGATCGATGCATAAACTACATAAATTTAAACCATTGAAGGAATAGATATAACGTCTACAAAAATAACATATGAATCGAAATATAATGAGTTAATCGGGCAGTTGCAGTGAGGTTGACGAAAGTATTCCATCACTATTTTCAGGGGGAAGCACTGCCTCACGCAAAGTATCCAAATCCTTGTTCAACCCGTCACAGGAAGTTAAATTATCGTTGCCAACAACACCTATCCCATCTTCCAAATTGGTTCTAGTCATTGCATCCCTTAAAGATTCCTTCCCATCATCACAATAAGATAGGTGTTCAGAATCAGGTGTATCCTCTCTCGGCGGAAAAGATGGTAGGTTTTTAAGGCCTAATTCATTGAGAATATTATCCGTACTAAGGTTATGGGATTTTATCCCAGCAGTGTTGTCTGAAGGGTCCTGATCAGGTAAAGGTGATATTGGTAAAAGAGCCTGTCTCGAATCCGATTGTTGGTTGATCCCTGTGACAGCAATGTCAGATTGATTTAATCCTCCGGGAGAATCGGAGACTTGAACACCAGGTTCTGTTATTGCTTCCGAAGGACCCTCTGCAGAATGTAAAGATTTCCAATGAACATGAACGCTATCCGAATGTTCCAAAGGAATATCTCTAGGACTGGTAATAGTTGGTGAACGGCTTTGAGTTCTGCTCTGACTCGAAAATCGGCTCAAACTTCGTGGTACAGGTGATAGTTCCCGTCTAGTATGACGACGACCTTGAGAGCGACTTCTTGATCTTTTCGATCTAGACCGACTAGATCCTAAAGAGCTCCAAGAAGTTCGATATTGACGTAGAGGATGGGTAGTGATAGGTGGAGCAGCAAATGTTCGTGTCATGTGCATTGTGTCTTCGTAAGAGGAGGAAGGCGATGTCGGTGCTTGATGTACATGGGGCGATGACCAAGTTTGAGGGTATGGGTATCCATGAGGGTAAGATTGTTGTGGGTATCCTTGGGTTGGGTATGGTTGAATGGGAGGATAAGAATCAGGAGGAATTGCTGGAGGTGACATAATGAAGCTCTCAACTCTGTGTGCCCATGCCAAGTCCATTTTCGTACCGTAGTGACGTAGAGTATCAATGATGAGAATACCATACAGGACTCCGAGACCAAGGATAAAGCAAATGAATATTCGAAAACCAAGTTCTGCGGTAGGTGATGGTAGTCTAGAGGTTTCTCCCGAAGAAGCAGCAGAAACACGCCACATGAAGAAAACAATGCACATGATGTAAGTGAGTATTGACCTGATGAAGAGGGTGAGTATTCGGTTCTCGATTTTATCTATGTATTACGCACCAGGCTAGCCATATCAGCGGCATTGAGAGCATGATCCAAACATTCCAAAGTATTCGTTGACGTTTCTGGGCTTCCTGAGAAAGAATGAATTCTCGTAGTTTCATATTAAATACGTCAACCCACGAGTGCCCATTCCGCCGCCTTGTATGTCTTGCGCATTGAAGAAAACCGAATAATAAAGAGACAACCATATAACAAACTTAAAAGGGCAGATATGAGCGACCAGAATGCCAGATACCGCGTCACAGGATCAGCAGCTGCACCCTCAATCTGAAATATAGTTAAGATGCCACTAACGATATAAATCAGAAGAATTACGCGAATTTAATAGAAACGACGTACGACAGAAGTAAAGCAGATATAATGTTGAAAGTCTTCCATTCTCGCATTAAACTATCGATAAAGTGTTCCCAGTTTGCTTTGAGCTTGTGATATGCCGGTGGTAGGTTCGAGTTCTCAGCAGGGTGGTAGAAGCCCAAACTCAACATGTTGTAAGTATTTTTGTTGTCTTCCGCTGTTGTTGTTAAGGCCATATCTTTAATCTCCTCCATTGTCAAATCAGCGTCATCAAAAATGCGGGTTACACGTGAGTAGTATAAAGATGGTAATCGGAGGAAGCAATGCAGATATATTTGTTGAGGTAATGTGTTGGTGAAGAAGGTAATCAAATAGGATCGAAGGCCTACGTCAGGTTTTGGATGGTTATCATCATTGTAACTCGGATATGAACTCTTGTTACTGGACGTATGTTGGGGTGCATGCCAAGGAATGTGAATACTCGAATTAATATGTTCCTCTGGTTTTTGAGTTGGAGAATAATCATTATTAACGAGAATAGGAATTTCTTGAGTCCCATTACTGGGTGTCGGTAACGAATGTGTGCCTTTGAAATCGTTTGTCTTGTGAGACGCTTCGCTATGAAGAGTCGGGGGCCGAGAAACGAAAACATATTCGGAATGATATTTGTCACTGCTAGTAGTCGAGACGGATTCCTGTCGATCTGATTGATGAGCGGAAAAGCCAGAGGGGTGACTTATGGTCACAGGTTGATCGTTGCCTACGCCAATTAATCCAGTGCTGGATAATTTTTCGATCTTGGAGGAAGAGGTCACAGGGCTTGAATGATCAGTATTTGATAGTTTGGGGGACACTACGGAAGCTAAAGCTGAAGCAGGATCATTCTGTGATTTTTTGGGGTTTGATTGTGATGAAATGGACGGCTGTGATTCAATAACTTGGGATATGGAGTTTTTGTCGCTGGAAGAGGAAGGTAGAAGATGTGGTCTAGGAGCAGAGATGTAACGAGGGCTACCTGTAGAATCACTAGAATCGCCATCACTAAGCTGTTCACTTCCGGAGGTAATAGGTCTCAAAGTGTGTATAGGGCGTCGTGGTCGGGTCCGTTTGTTGTTACGGAACCTGCGATCCCTATAAGGGGGGCGACCGCGACCGTGGGTTGAAGATAGATAGGAGGAAGTAGGTTCATTTGATATGACTGGTGGACTAGGTGTACCTGGAATGAGAAATGGGATAACTGGTGGAAAGAGGGGAGGGGGTGTATCCAGTGGATAGGATGGAATAACAGGTGGTGCTTGAGATGGAATAACAGGTGGAAAGTGGGGAGGGGGCGTATCCGGTAGATAGGGTGGAATAACCGGTGGTGCATGGTGTAAAACTGTTGGCTGCTGAGGATATGGAATCATAGGCTGTTGTGATACCATCCCAATTTGTGGTTGCTGCGGGATATAGACGTAGGGTTGATGAGAAGGATAGTAGGACTGGGATGTAGACGGTCTTGTGCTCGAAGCCATGTGTGAATATCCTTGCCTCCAATTAGAAGCATAGGAACCTGTATTCGGAGGTCCCACGTCGTCTATACTCTGTATTTCATTGGTTGTGGGTTTCCTGAGGCTCTGCGCAACAGATGCGGCAAATGGATCGAGGGAGTGATAAGAACGTAGACTACGAGCGGAACGTCTTCGTGAGTTGCCGTCCCCAAGGATGGAAGACATTGTTCTGTATGTGGGCCTTGGATGATGACGAGTTCAAGTAACAAGTTCGACAATCACTACTTTGTCCTGAAGCGCTGATGGCACACATGGGCGGTCTGAATAGATGATGTAATGCACATTGATTGTGGCATACTACTGGCATACTGTATGATGGAAGTAAGAATATGTATCATTGCATTGCACATTGCAGAGGAACCTGAGAGGGACAGGGGATCGTCGAATCAACATCAATGGAAATGTGATGTTCAATTACAAAGCAATTAAATTGTGTAGCTTAATAATTGGAGGTTCTTTCTGAGCGATTAATGATTCAACATCAACCACCAATACTAGACGATGTCGTTTATGTTTTAAGAGGTCAGGCGTCGTGATGATACAATTTAACTTGTTCAAAGATTTTTCCCTATTAGCATGGTATTTTGCTTTGCACAAAGTTGTTCAAGATATTGATATATCATTTTACAACATATTACATTTAATGTGTATGTTTATTTAGTCTTTTTATACCCGATAGATCTAGTACAAGAGGTATTTGGGGATGCTACCCACCGAGCAGTGAGCAAACATGGTATATCCGAAAAGGTAAATCGTATGATTCTCCCACGCATCCCAATCAGACCTAATAGACATCAACAAGGAATTGTAAACCTCCAATCGACACCGTCCCCGACAGCCAGTAACATCAAGAATCCGACGAGATGGTGAGTAATAACCTATGCTAGCCTGCTATATGACTCCTGTTGTGCTTCATGGACCTTTTACCTGGTGGAATTCTGGATGGATGGGCTGGATGCTGTCCGATGGACTTGGATGAGGCATATCAACATTCAACTACGCCTTTCAAATTTTCTATGAACTATGTGATATCGGTACTAACAATCTCCATGCCTTATCTGTCCATGGTACGATAGACAAAAGGTGTGTAATTTGCTCAAGTATAGCATTATCGAAACTGACGAAACATACCAGGTACCTCGTCCTTTGGGTGCGTCAAATTCAATCGCAATTGGGTGCCATATTCCTGAATTATCTCCCTAAACAGTAAGAGACACACCAAGTCCCACACCCTCTGCCGCCGTTGCGGGAACCGTGCGTTCCACAGGCAGCACAAAAGTGCGTCAGGACATCCATATCTGCACATATGATACTTAGTGAGTGAATTATAGCCTGCGCTTCTTGCGGATATCCTTCCGCCAAAATCCGCTCGTTCGAGTGGGGCCAGAAGGCTAAGCGCAGAAAGACTACTGGAACCGGTAGGATGGCTCACTTGAAGGATGTGTCGAGGAGGTTCAAGAATGGTTTCAGGTGAGTGACAGTTAGTCCTATCTCAACGTTTTTCTCATTACTGTATCATCCTTTAGGGAGAACACTGTTGCCAAGAAGAGGACTCCCAAGACCGAGGCCTAGATTTTCCATTTTGTCCCTTTACTGTTCATGGTCAATGCAACCAATGCCCATTACTTCACATCGCTTGAATTTCCGTCCCGAAATGAAAATATGCCTTAGCATCATATGTCAGTCAAATACCTGTCGGAAAATTATAGCGAGATACTTGCATGTTTTGTTGTTTGTGGTACCTGTTGTTCATTATATCACCTTTGATTTACGTATATTGTTCCTGGCTAACAAATAACATTGCGGAGTACCTGATTTAATTCCTTATAAATCAGCGACAATACTATTTCGTTTTCCCAGCACTGATTTGGTCGTTGTCGTGAGGACATTCAGTGACCTATGACCTGATGCAAAACTTGATGGAGATGCTAACCATGTGCTCTAGTTTGATTAGCTGGTATAATACGCTAGGTTATTATCGATCATACACACAACCTCATGACGTCTACCACAATTCTTACTTTACCACCAGAACTAATCGAGACCATTGCTGAACGAGTAGAGGTAATGACAATCCTCAGGTGCATCAATAAACTAACCTTTAGTCAGCCACAATCGGACCTTTTTGCTCTACGAGCAGTCTGTCATTATCTCGATGCGATTCTCGCACGCCGGTGTTTATCCTCCATATACATGGATTTCTCGTCTTTCGCCAAGAACAAAGGACCACCGATCCAGGACTTGGTCACAGAACGTACAAGGGTACATATATATGCCAAAGAACTGAGGATTATGTCCCTTGCCATCTCGAATAATGCTGAACTGCGATCGGGGGGACCAGCAGTTGTCATGGAACGTGGAGGGGGTTATTCATATGTGGGATATCCACTTACCGACCCTATGGATGTACAAGCAGAGACTATTTTGAACACTAATTTCCCGTTTGCTTTGAAGTACTTTGACAATTTGGAAAGTGTGGAGTAACTATCTTATCTGATACTGCTATCCTGCACAGGTACTCATATTCTCTACCCATGCTTGTAGGTGGGCAACTAGCGCATTGGACATACCATGTGCTAATCAAGCCGTTATGGATATGTTATGTGCCCAACCCAATCTTGCTAAACTTCAAATTGACATGAGTCATGACCATCGGCAACCATTCCCCGAACTTGGACGCCTTTCTCGACTATCACATCTTCATATCACCTTTCCAAGGAACCATGTCAGATCTCACAATCTTTTCCTCGGGACAATTCAAGCAATCCGCAATAGTCCAGATCTCAAGAGTTTAGGGTTATTACTTCAACTTGCTGACACTCATCCCGATTTACCCACTTTCTACCTGGTCTATGATGCTTTCGATACACTTCAACGCCTTACAGAGCTGAACCTAGAGGTCCCAAGACTGACTATCAGTCGTACTGCTGCCGGCCACCTCAAAAGTCTAACTTCTTTGGGGATAAACACATTAGATTTGAAGATAGGGTATAAAGAAATGTGGGAAGCATTTCAAGAAAATCAAATCCATCTTACAAAAATCCGATTCAACGTGTTGAATATGGAAGATGCATTTTTGGATTATCTTGAATCGTATTCTGGAGCTGAAGAATTACGATTATCAAATGTTCAAGCATTTTGGATAGATGTGGAGCATGATGATACTTTACTTGCTAGCCGGTTTTTTGCTAGATCGATTCAAACACATTCTAAATCGGTCAGGATTTTGGATGTGGAAACGCTTTGGCCTTCGGCTTGGTGTTTGATCCCTAGATTGAAGTGGTTGATAAAGTTGGAAAAGTTGGAGTATTTGAGGGTGGATTTGGATGAGAGTGAATTGGGGGCGGTTCGGAATCCACAATACGTAAGTGTTTGTTTTGTTACTTTTTTGTGGAACGTTGGTGGATAACCAATGATTGTCTTTTTTTCTTTCTTTTGTTGTGGTAGGCACGGATTCATGCCGCGTTAAATACGGGGTTTATGGACGGTGGGTGATCCATAGATACGCACGAAATATACTATTTAGCTTAAACATGTTCCGAGTGTATACAATACTCGGCGTTTATGCGTGTTAGTATATACTTGGAATTTTGCAAAAACTCAATTATATTTTACAGTCATTTATATGTAGTACGCTAGTACCCAAGCGACCCTCTGATGATAAACGTTGGGTTAAGTATTTAGAGAATTGAAATTCGAAAATAAAAATATTGAGGCTGGAGTCCTCAATAAACTTCCGATTTATTCCATAAGATAACAATATCTTTCACCCAGTTTCCCCTTTTATTTCCCTGAGAGTGCAAATTTTGTGCTACTAACTCTTGAATGCCGTTAAATTATAAACACTGTTATCGCCCTAAGTTTATTATTTACGGGCCTGAAGAATAGATGTGAAGCATCTGCAACCGAAGATTGTAGTTTTTCTATCGAAGAGATATTACTACTTAGTCTATGCCATTGTGCATAGCTCTAGACGCACGCACCAGTCGTTCCGACCGTGAGGTTTCCACACCCCGAGTCGCTGAGTCGGGGCACGTCAGGGCGTGTCGATGGGTAAGGGTTTCTCACCTTTAATTGCATTAACGTACTCTGACGTGCTGATTGACCATGCGGAATGTTGATTGAATGTTGATCCGAATAACAACATGTATTGCACTACTATGACAGCATCCCATACTTACGTCGTTCACAATTGCTTCTTCGACTCATTCCGGACACGTGTAAGAAGTGTTTCATTGTCAAAAACCATGGAATGAGCTCACAGGGCTGGAGCTCTACCCGAGTATATATTCCCTCTTTATACCCGAAGAAGGCACGACTTCGACGTTGCACGCTTAATACTAACCACCTCCCTCCTTTAACAGTTGATTCACCTTGCTAGCTCACAAATATGCTTCATCATCGTACGGTGCGCACTGCGTTGTGATTTATTCTACCAAGAATCAACATCTTGACCATTTCAACTAGTCGTTTCCTTTTATTTGATTTGAGCTGTGACTGACAGTAGCATCATAGCGCTTGATGGTATCGAGCCAGTCAGTCAACTCCTCTGGATGATAGTGTGGGGACAGCCTCATGGCTGTGTGGGAAACGGGTAGTGGTATTCAATACAACACCAGTGTAAATTTTCTCCTTAGTTTAATACCACCATGTTCACCGGTAAAGCTCCGTCATTCTTCGTGAATGGTGTACTATTGAGGTTGTGACAACACCGGGCCCTCGCACCCCTAGCGAGCAACTCGCTTTTCAATAGTACTATAATTGAACGTGACTGATATATGATATTCCTGTTTGTTGAAGAACTTGAACGTTATTGACGGCGAATCGGATGCCAAACGATGGGAAGGATTGAACAAACGGGGAGAAGCTTTGACAAAGGAAACATATGAAAGTTGGAAGGAAGAATTGAACAATCTTCTCATTTTTGTAAGTATGATTCTTGCTAGTATATCATAAAATATGCTTCTAATAATATTCTACAGGCCGGTCTCTTTTCCGCAATTGTCACGGCCTTCACCATTGAAGCTGCCAAGACAGTACAAGGCGATCCAGCAGAGATAACTGTACTTTTATTACAAACAATAGTTCTACAACTGAACAATCAATCAAATCCACGCGCAGATCTCCCTATTAATATCAACCCAACAACAACACCCTCCCTCTACGCCCAGCGTATTGACGTCCTGTACTCTGTCAGCCTTGCACTCAGTCTTATAGCAGTTCTGGGAGGTATTCTATGCCTACAATGGTTGCGAGAGTTTAGTAGGAACATCACAGGTGTGTCGAACAAAGATGATCTATTGCTCCAGCATCAACGTCATGAGAGTCTCCGAACATGAGGTGTTTTGATCATCCTCAATATGCTACCACTCGTCCTACTGATTGCACTTGGGCTCTTCTTTGTTGGGTTCATGATCTCGCAATGGGAATCAAAGTCTTTCGCCTCTGGTCCTGTGACATTCCTTGTTGCGCTCTCTGGTGGATTTCTTGTTTGTACCACTATTCTCCCTACTTGTCAGTTCCTCTTCCTTGTAGGCAAATCAACCCGTGCAAATGACCAGGCGTTACCCCGACCCGTGCTTTGTCCATATCGATCACCACAATCATGGCTTTTCCATTTAATCCTCCAAAAGCTTTTCCTCATTTCCAATCTACTGTCAGCAGTGAACACGAGATCCGAGTTTTTGAAAGCATTAGAGGGTATCAGTAGTTGGATGGACTATGATTCAAATGGCGTGAAAAGATGGAAAGAGAGAGCAGGGGCTGTGGAAACAATAATCCAATCTTTGTTATGGATATCTCGCGAATATAGACAGGCGACTTCGGTTGCTCTGGATGCATACTCTTGCATGTTGTTTGCTTCTTGCCATTGGACGTTGATGAAATTGGGGGAAAAAGATAGACGACGAGATGAGATCAAGTGGGAGTGGGAGGAAGGGGATTTGTTGACAGTATTTGAAACGGAGAATAATCTCAATGACACTGAGGTCATCCGGAAGATTCGTACAAAGGCGGTAATTGATGCAACGGTAGAATGGCATAGGCAGAATGCCTCATTGAAATGTCCTGCGCCATTGTCAGATATTTTGGCTTTAGAGAAATCCATCAATGATATGGACTATGGTCATCGAGCAGGTAAGTGCATATATAGTACGAATATTGTATATCCTCTTTACTAATTTTTGCTCTAGCTCTCTTAGAAGACATTTCCACTGGCTTGAAGAGTTCTGAGAATTCGTGGGTTACACCAGAGAATGCAGTTGCTGCTGTCTGTTATGTAATTGATATCAATTACGGCTCCCAGGACTGGGATTCGACAATTCCCATTTTGCAAGAACTGTGCACTCATCCGACCGCTCGATCACTTCCTCACATACGTCATCTCTGTGACAAATTCAATGAAAAGTACAGCTCAGAGCACCAGTGTCAACGCTTGGTCTATATATTCAACCTGGTCTTTCTTTCTGTGGACTCTGTGGACTGCAAGGACCTTGCATGGATACTTGAAAGACTGCTTGTGAAATGTGAGAAGTGTTTTATTGACCCTGGTTCGTCCACTTTTCATCCACTCTATCATCTCTCTCTGAGCACCATTACTTCTTAGACTATGCAGAACAATTCCTTAAAATCATACAGAGCCTTGCCTCGAAGCGTCTCATTGGCAAAGGGGAATCGTTGGATGACATCTTTCTCTACACGAAACACATCCTACAACACTCTTGGGGACTATCTGCTATACTTCCTTCCGTTGAAATATCACTCAATGAAATTCTCTCTGCCACGGAAGAATATGTTCAACGCCCGCCTTCAACACATTCTGTCCTGATACCACGCCAATTCACTATTCCACGCACCCTACCTGACCCTGAACGAAGTCGTTATGACGACCTGCAGCCTGTGTGGTCATTGGTAGATGGCTTCAACAAGAGATTTAAAGAGATATGGGGCATACATGAGGTCGTTGAGTCCGAAGGATCGGGCAAATAGAGTAGCATATACGGACTTCTGGTATGTTGCAAGCTTACTTCGTTCAATAATGCAAAACTAATGGTTTACCAAAGATCATTCATGGTCACTTTGATCCCATTATAATTTCCTCGTCAAAGACAACCAGTGGACAACAGGAGCGAGCGGCTTCAGCAACATGACTGAAATTTGATATATACGTGCTGTAAGTGTAGATGTGCCCAACAAAGTAGTAAAAAAAAATTGATTATTCCTGGGGTCAATTGACTACCAAAAACCACTTCTTACCCATTAAAACCCCAGTTCGAGGCTGCTCCCGATAGTCCTTTTTCATTTTCCAATAAGTCTCTCCAGATTCCAGGTTCCTAAGAATCGTTTTGGAAGTATCCACATGTGTTGATAGGTGCGCTGGTACGTGGGTAGCGTATTTAGACCCTCGACCACATCTATGAACCATGTGGTAGATCAGCGCGTTCAATTAGTAACGCGATAATGAATAATCAACGTTCAACACCACTCCCGGTCCTCAGACTATAAAACAATTATTACAAATATGTAATCAATGATTGACATATGATCGAAATCTTATATACAAAAGACTACGTCTTTTCTCACGGAGACAAAGGTAAAGATATGGTTAGTACATTTTGACCAAGCGAAAGCCCATTGGCTGTAGGTCGCTTTCACACTCCATCGTCCGGTTATTTTGCCTAAATATCGCAATCCATCATTTGTGCTTTTTATAGCTTCCACCTAATGTAGTATTGTAGGCCAACGATAAGTTGCCGGTGCCAACCCAGTGGTAGTGGCAAGAAGCTTAGAGACTCACCATGTATTGGATGTACAAAATCCAGTTTTTATTCCATTTGAAGAAAGTCGAGACTCAATACAATGATTTGCGATATCCATGCCATCACATTACGTTGATACAGGCCGAAGACTCGAATATCATGGCAACTGTAACCTGATCAGATTCAAAATATGATTTTCACTTCACCATGGATCCATGATATGTAAGTTGTAACATGGGCTAATGTTATGTGTTCACAGAGACACATGCATGACTTGAACTTCTGCACGTTACTCTACTACAGTATTCATCTTCCCAATTCACTTTGCTATCCAATGTTGCTGCCGCCTCAAACAGTAAACCAAGGTCCAAGATTTACACACCACCGGTTGTGTAGGGTATATTTGGTTCAATTGTTCACTTTATAGGGACACTTTGCTGTGCCATGCGCCACATGCTGCTAACCTGCTATCCACTTTACCCAATATTTATTAAACTTGATCGAAGTATACAGTATTATGCGTACGTTATATCTCACTAATGATGCATCAGAGTCACAAATTACAATTCCCAGATTCCAACATGTAGGCTTAGCATTTAAGTAATCTGAACTTGAACTTGCCACCGAAATCCTTGGCTTAGCAGAATTTTTCTGGCGAAAATCATCTGTCACTAGACGGGCCCCACTGTATGTTAAAACAGGTGCATTCCTAACTGACGGGAAAGCTGGACAAGATTGAACATGATTTAATGACTCGGAGTAGTGTTATTACCTCAGCTTTTTGAGGTAGCAGTAGATACTATTTGCTTTTTCAAAGTTTTTTTCGCACTACACAGTACATATTCATTGATGTCAGATTTTCTCACCCGTGCGGAGCACGGGACACCCGCTAGTTATATATATAAGCGATAGTGTTAATACAATTTTGTGGAAGCATCGGAGCTCCTCGGATTCACAAGATTCGGAGTTTTCTATCTTGATGAAAATTTAGGGAGGGACGTCTTTAAAGAACGTGGTAAGCCTCTTCCTACTCACATTAACTTTCATTGAATTGAATTGTTTCTCGAAGGTTTGATACGACCTTGCTTGAACCCATTATTCTCAGCTCTACAATCATGCCTCGCCATCGTTCGATGAGCAATGTCCTAATTCTGTTGGGTGCCGTGGGATCCTAACCAAGACCTAACCCGAAATAGCTTCCCTAGCTAGCTTCAATTTTAATCACTGATCTAATATAACAATCCAGCATTCGAGGGAGTGGATTCTGTAATTCAACCCTCGTCTGAAGATACTTTCCACATACTAAACTTAACGTCTGTAGGATCTCAAGATCATTGATAAGCAGGTAGATGCGAAAAGATGGCAAGTGTTGAATGAAAAGGCAGAAGGTTTGATGAAAGAAGTGTACGAAAGTTGGAAGGAAGAATTACACAATCTTTTGATTTTTGTAAGTGCCATCATCAAGTGTGCTTGTTACAATTCTGAAACTTTTCCTTCCTGGGCTGGTCTCTTTTCCGCGATTGACACATCTTTTACAATCGAAATTGGTAAGACTATCCAGGGTGATCCCCAAGATATGACCGTGCTCCTCGTAGGGACCATTGTCCTTCAATTGCATAACCACTGATCGAATCCGAGCCCATACACAAAGTACAGGCTACTATAAGATTGCACCCATGAATTAGCATACGTGAATAGTGGCATGATTTGTATCAAAGGTACACAGTACTCCAGTCGCGCTGTTGCTTGGTTGTTGTCGTAGATTAGAGTAAGTTGATGCTTGTGAATCACTAATTAATCAGGGATGAGACAATTGAGACATCACTGGTTGAAATTAAAGTTGAGGGGTTGAAGAATAGGTCAAAAGGAGTCATGCCCGGGGTTTTATGCTATCATTGGGGTTTCTAGGTGACATGGCGGGTTGTGGATGGATACATGAGTGGATAGAAGGCCTGCATGTCATTAATTCATTGTCGGGACTCGGCTGCCAACAAGTAACTATCCAGTGATAGTCACTGTATGTTACGCTTTCATGAAATTCTTCTGCCTCAGCAGTATGCCGGCATTCTAAGGTCCTTAGGTATATCTAATAATATAGCCTACAAACATATATTCCTCCTAGAAATTAACTACGTGCATATATTACAGGCTGGTGTAAACTGTACTTGTTGTTCAATGCATCAATTCGGAGTTCGAATTTAATATGGGCAAGTTCTGCAAATGTTTCTATTTTACCTCTGCTTAATCCAAATCTGCAGTGTATATAATTGGTACTCAAGACCTAAAACCGAGGGATCTCTCGGATGAAATCAAACAAAAAAGAAGAGGAGGGAAGAAGACGGACTGGAAATTCAACTGTCAGACACCTTAGTGGTCACACGTTGCCGTACAGGTTACTGGTCGTGTGGCGTGACTAGATAGTGACTTGTCCGTGTTTGAAGACCCCCTAAAGACTGAACGTTCACGGTGCTAACGAGGTACTCCTTCTTGAACGTCCTATACCACCTCACTCAGAACAACACTATACTTTTAAAACTTTTATGCTTCGTCATCGTGGGGTGAGTGATGTTTTGCTTTAATCCATATGAATGTATCCTGACAAATTCAAACAGTTTCTCTTTCATAATTTGTATGAACGATTATTGATACTAGGAAAATAGCATTTGAAGGCATAGATCCTGTAAGTGGAACTATTTAATGTATATTATTATCAAATTTTGAGATATAGACCCGTAGAAGTTGAAGGTCGTTGATGAAGCAGCGGATGCAGCAAGGTGGGAAGATTTGAACAAAAAAGCTGAAGTGTTAACAAAGGATACATATACCATTTGGAAGGAAGAGTTACAGAACCTTCTCATTTTCGTAAGCAGTCTGACTACCTCTTTCAAAATTATACGGAAGATAAATCATCATAGGCCGGTCTCTTTTCAGCCATCGTCACTGCCTTCACGATTGAAGCTGCTAGGACAATACAGGGAGATCCTGCCGACATGACCGTTCTCTTGCTGCAGACGATTGTTTCTCAACTCTACAATCAATCAAATCCTCAAGCAAACATTCCCATTAATCTCCAACCAGAAACCACCCCCTCCCTTTATGCTCAGCGCATCAACCTCTTATACTCCATCAGTCTTGTGCTCAGTCTAGTTGCCGTCGTCGGAGGAATTGTGTGCCTGCAGTGGTTGCGAGAGTTTGGTCGGAACATCACTAGCCTGTCAAACAAAGAAGACCTGATGCTACAACAACAACGTCACGAGAGTCTCCATCGTTGGGGCGTTGTAACGATTCTGAACATGTTACCACTACTCCTGCTCATCGCACTTGGCCTCTTCTTTGGCGGATTCACGTACTCGCAATTAGAATCAAAATCACTTGCATCAGGACCTGTAGCCTCTCTTGTCATTATCTCAGGTGTCTTCATCATCTGTACCACCGTTCTCCCAACCTTTCAATTCCTTTTCCTTCTAGGAAAATCGAGTCATGGAAACGATCCTCGACCCACCCTTTGTCCATATCGATCACTGTTATAGTATAGGTACCCGTACTACTATTTATATATTCTTCACAGCCACTCGGCATTTCCCCTTTTAGTATTTAAACCTTCTTTATTCCTTTTTCCTCCTCAGTTGTTTATTCGCTTCTCCAACTGAGGTAATACTTTCATATCAGTGTATCGCTATATCATACTAATGTATTCTAAGACTCTCACTGCTAGGTTGTACTCAATATAGTTGTTTATTCGCTTCTCCAACTGAGACTCTCACTGCTAGGTTATGGGCCCCGCAGACTAAAAATTTTCTCTAGGAAGCATACAGCTCATCTTATCGATGAATCACAATAGTTGTCAATTTCCCGTAGGCAATCCGCCTAATTCTAGGATCCCTGTTCCCGTTCGTCCCCTCACCTCCAATGCGACTCCAGGTCACGATACTTCTACTCGTGGTCGTGGTCGTGGTCGCGGCCGTGGTAATCTTACTCCCTCTGTTCCCCTTCGACGCTCTGCACGTCTTACCCCTCAACCACCTATCATAGAAGAACCTCACGACACGCGTCAATTATCTCCTCCTTTACAGCCCGCTGATAGCAATGCCCCAATTTTTCAACCTTTTCCTGTTGTTCCCTCTTCTTTTCCTTTCTTTGATCAGAATTCTTTATTACCTTCTTCTACTGTCAATGACATTCCAAATATTTCGAATCCTGAGGATTCTAATGCAAATAATGCACATACATCCACGCATACATCCACTTCTTCTTCTTCGGATAATGCTTTCAACGGTTCATATTATAATAACCAACAAATTGTCCGTTACAATCCTTATACTGGTTATCCAATTAATTTTTATTCTGATACTTCATCTTCAAATGATTATCCTTATTTCTCCTCTTCTTCTCACAATTCTTCTTCTCATATTTCAAATACTTCTTCGGGAGGGATTGACCCAACGGGTATCTCGTCTGGTTATCGTCAAACTCCTCCTCATATGGCTCCGGGACTGACTGGTAGTCAACATCGTCTGTCTTCATCCAATCTTGCGCAACATGAAGCTCATTATCCATCCCGTACCCATCATCCCCCAAACCAACGTCCCTCAAACCAACGTTCACATTCTCGATCGTCTAATGCTACTATTATCCCCGCCACCCACCCCATTGATCCCAACTTCAGAACTCCTGTTTCTGCATCATCATCACAATCGCATCAACATCATCCGATCAATCAACAATATTACCCCAACCTGATCGAATATCCTGTTGATCCGAAATCTGATGCCAACATTTCAGGGGGTGCTCATCAAGGGGGTGCTAATGTTCAAGGGGTCAATCCCTCCCGAAGAAGTATTTGAAATATGAGAAGAAGAATTGTGAGAAGAAGAGGAGAAATAAGGATAATCATTTGAAGATGAAGTATCAGAATAAAAATTAATTGGATAACCAGTATAAGGATTGTAACGGACAATTTGTTGGTTATTATAATATGAACCGTTGAAAGCATTATCCGAAGAAGAAGAAGTGGATGTATGCGTGGATGTATGTGCATTATTTGCATTAGAATCCTCAGGATTCGAAATATTTGGAATGTCATTGACAGTAGAAGAAGGTAATAAAGAATTCTGATCAAAGAAAGGAAAAGAAGAGGGAACAACAGGAAAAGGTTGAAAAATTGGGGCATTGCTATCAGCGGGCTGTAAAGGAGGAGATAATTGACGCGTGTCGTGAGGTTCTTCTATGATAGGTGGTTGAGGGGTAAGACGTGCAGAGCGTCGAAGGGGAACAGAGGGAGTAAGATTACCACGGCCGCGACCACGACCACGACCACGAGTAGAAGTATCGTGACCTGGAGTCGCATTGGAGGTGAGGGGACGAACGGGAACAGGGATCCTAGAATTAGGCGGATTGCCTACGGGAAATTGACAACTATTGTGATTCATCGATAAGATGAGCTGTATGCTTCCTAGAGAAAATTTTTAGTCTGCGGGGCCCATAAACCTTCTTTATTCCTTTTTCCTCCTCAGTTGTTTATTCGCTTCTCCAACTGAGGTAATACTTTCATATCAGTGTATCGCTATATCATACTAATGTATTCTAAGACTCTCACTGCTAGGTTGTACTCAATATAGTTGTTTATTCGCTTCTCCAACTGAGACTCTCACTGCTAATCACCTCAATCGTGGCTTTTCCATTTAATCGTGCAAAAGCTTTTCCTTATCACCAATCTGCTACTAATGAAGCTGAAATCGGACTTCTGGAACACGTTGAAGGGTATCAGTAGTTGGATGGACTATGATATGAATGGTGTGAAAAGGTGGAAAGAGAAAGCTGGGGATGTGGAAATAATAAATCAATCATTGTTGTGGATATCGCGCGAGTATAGACAGGCGACTACGGTTGCCCTGGATGCGTACTCGTGCATGATATTTGCTTCTTGCCATGGGATACGGATGAAGTTGAAGAACAAGGATATGCCTGCTGATCTGAAGTGGAATTGGGAGGAGCAAGATTTATTGATGTCATTTGAAAATAGTATCAATATCGCGGAGATTATCCCGAATGTTCGTGCAAAGGCGGTGATTGATGCAATGGTGGAATGGAATAACTCAGCTGTCTCATTGAAACATCCTGCACCTCTGTCAGATATTTCGGCTTTGGAGAAATCCATTGGTGATATGGACCCTGATTCTCGAACAGGTAAAGTCTATATATGCTATATATAAATATTTTTAGTAATGTTTGCACTAGCTCTCTTAGAAGACATTGCTACTGGCATGGGGAGTTCAGAGAATACATGGGTCACTGCAGAGAATGCCGTGGCTGTTACCTGTCATGTTATCGATCAAGACTCTTGGCGTTGGGAGCAGACAGTTCCCATTTTACAAGAACTGTGCAAACTTCCAACCACTCGATCACTTCCTCACATACGTCATCTCTGCGACAAACTCCAGGATAAACTCAGCCCAGGGCATAGGTGCCAATACTTGATCCTGATATTCACCAGAGTCATTCCTTGTGTGGACTCTGCACACTACAAAGATGTTGCACCAATTCTTGGCAGGCTGCTTGTGAAACGTGATGAATGCTTTATTAACTGGTGTTCGTCTTCTCATCTATTCTGCCATCTCTCTCTGACCACCATTACTCCTCAGTCACTGCAGAACACTTCCTCAAAATCATAGAGGACCTTGCATTGAAGCATCTCATTGGCAAAGAATGGACATTGGATGGCATCTTTCTCTACACTAAACATATCCTACAACACTCATATAGGCTATCCTTCATACTCCCTACCATCGAAACAACCCTCGATGCAATACTCTCTGCTGCAGAAGAATACGCTCAACACTCTCCCTCAGAATATTCTGTCCTGCACCCAAATCGATTCATCATTCCACACACACTACCTAGACCTGGCTTCAATGAAGACCTCAGATCTGTGTGGAATGTGATAGACAACTTTAACATAAGATTGAAGGTGATATGGGACATTCATGAGGTCGTTGAGTCTGGTGGTAAAGGATCAGGAAAAATTCAGCATATATCCGCTTCTGGTACGTTGCACGTTGATTTCCTCCCGTAATATATCTAATAATTTGCTCAAAGTCGAAGACTTACACGATGAAACAACTGGCCAAGTCGTTCTAGCCACACAGTCTACTGAGGATTTACTCACGGCCACTACACCCTCCTCATCGGCTTCCTTGCAATCCAACATATTTCATGAAACAGCTACTACATTGGCCATTGGCGCTCAAAATCCAGTTTCACCCGTTCTCTCATCATCGCAAGATTTTGAACTTCATTCATCCAATACCCTTTTGGCTATGCTTGCTCATCATCGTGCCGAGCAAGAAAACCTACGTACCCAACTACCAGTCACGAACACCATTCAAATTTCCGAGATCCAACATGGCAATATATCCAGTCACCCCACATTACCTCTTCCCGACGACATATCTCCCAATCAAGATTCACACGTTATCGCTCCCCCTTCATAATCGATGGTGCCAGGACCATAAACCAAGCCTTGTTCTTGGCGCCAGTATCATGTCAAGATCCACAAGCTGCAACTCAATCTCCGCCTACTGATTGTCATGCCGAAGAAATCATTGGCCTGGTCCCTCAACCAATACCGGGATCTACCCTTCGTAATGATAACAGAGTATTGCAGTTTGGTGGTTTGTCTCAAGAAGTATCTGAGTTGTCAGTTTCAGCAAAGGATGGAACAGCCTGAACAGATTGTCGTGATATTAAATTAGGGAATAGTATCGTTAGGAAGAATTGTCTGTACTTAAAGTTTGTCTAATCTCGATAACCAGTTTATTAAATATTCTGACCATTAAAGGCCACTTTAATTTTTAAAGTAAGAGGTGTGTTTGAGTCGTTGAGATTGAGATGAAAGTAACAAAACATCCGGGAGAGAGTGAAATAAATAAATAATAAAAACCGAGTATAGAACAACGATGGCAATTTCGGGAAGAATCCGGAACACTTTGTTGATAAGGTCGAAAAGGTGTTAATATTGTAGGTGTACTAAATCCTTCGAGGGTGTTACAAGTGACTGTTCAACTAAAAGTAGATTGACTGAGTATCACGAAGTATGTAGCAGCAACACGCAATAAAAAGAAAAAAATGATGGAGATGAGAAATGAACGAAAGAAACCAACATATCTCCATCATGTGCATGGACCTTCTTGTCCTGGTTTCCCTCTTTGAAACATCTTGTCCACCCTACCGTACACCATTCACTTACGTGGCACTCGTACCCACACCTCTACCCACACACACCTCTACCCATATGCCCAAATGCATTCATACTCCCACTATCCATTAACATACTCACTGTAACATTCCAAAGAATTAGCATGCGTGAATAGCGGTGTGATTTGTACAAAAATATACGGTAGTCCAGTAGCGAGCGTTGTTGCTTGCTTGTAGTAGTAGATTACTGTTGAGCGTGATGTTGGGGGTGGCTCGATAAGATGTAGAAACCAGCGGTGTACGACAAATGCCTGTAATCCTTGTAGTATGGTTGTGACACTCGATTTGACCAAAGACCATGGCTGCTCCGATTATTGAAACGAGTTGCTTTAAACCGGGTTCGGATGAATATGCGTTTGAGGAAAATGGAAGATGCAAAAGAGGGAAGAAGGAAAAGGAAAAGAAATGTAAGAAATGAAGAAACGTAAAACGTATTCACCTCGTTTTCAAGCATACATACAAATCAATCTTCTGTGGAAATGCCATTATCAATCTCTACAGCTCCAGTATATATGTCGAAAGAGATAACTAACGATCTCTCTGATTTACACAAAGATAATGGCAGAAAACCAGTAGGTTCCTGTAGATCCAACGTGTCATTAAAGTACATGAAGATGACCGATAGTATAGAACAAGGCAAGAAAGAACTCACAAGATAAAAACCAATATGATACTGGTCTCCTTCACTGGCTTTTTCTTTTTTAAATTCACCCGCTTGAAACGTAGGCTTAAAAGTATGGAACACAATCCTAGCTCTGATAGTACCAGGTATTCAAAACGAAGTTGTTGGTTGAGAGCGAGAGTGAGCTTTGGGAGTACACAATTGAACTAGATGAGAACCAACTCACAATATAATAACATGCGTTCCTTTCAAGCATATCTCGACTGACTCCTGTACCCTCTATCGCATTTCTCCAGTAAAAATGTGTGTAATGCTGCGGTACTAGTCAATCCCAGCTCCTGCTCTTGATAAGCGCCATGGACAATGAGCCGGTGCAGATTTTTCGAAAATGATTGTGATTGAGATGTGTTGGTGTTGAGGAGGGATGATGATGTCGCAAACACTCTCTTCAATGATGACCCCGTATCATGCGCTCTGTTCTCCAGCAGTGACCAAAGTTCCGCGTTTCTTCCCAGTTAATTCGTATGAGGTGAAGCTCTTGCATAACCTCTACTCCAATGGCCAGTCTTTGTACAAAAACACACAACTGAACATGCGAATCCTGTTCAGCTAGAGTCAGATTGAGAAGATGTGGTATGAGCTCACCCCGAAAAGTTGATGTAAGTAGCGACAGATGATTTGGTGTGTTTCCAATGAGTGAAAGAGAGTTTGGGCAGCGATGAAGGAGCCTGGTGTTCGGACAACATGATTGGACCTGGTTTGTGCGTTTCTGTGCTTTCAGTAAATTTAAAACCTATATTCTGAGTTAATTTTGTGTCGCTTTGGAGTTGTTCGTCATAAGTATGTAGAAACAAGTGTTTGGTGACATTACGTTAATCTTCATCAACGTTTCAACGTTTCAACCATCACATCATATAAGGATGACTTCTCTCCCCCTTCAACCAGCAACTGATACGCTCTGGCTATTCCTGTCCTTTCTCCTAATTGTTGGCTACCAGTCTACCAGTCTCTCTGCAGGTCTCACTCGCTTGAACGTGTTGGAGCTTTATCTTCGTATCTCGGGTCCAGGATGTATATTGCTCTCCAAGTATAGGATGCAAATGAAAAGTTCAAAAGTACCCTCGGCACGCTTCTCACCATGCCAGTGTCGGTCTTCAACCTGAGATTGACTTACACTGGTCGTATACGCAGTCACTCGGGTCTCTGAATCGTGGATGGGTACATTGTGGTTAGGAAGGACTAGCGTGAGTCATGACATCTATACAACACGCGTATATACTCAACCCGATATCAGCGTACCTTTTCACTCTCTACCTCCATTACCCATCAGTGATCACTGTCAACACGATGGTCATTCGTCCACCAAAACCCAACTACGATGAAGACCTGTAGCCTGACTGGGCTTTTGATCGATGGCTTGAATGAAAAGTTGAGGCGCCCATACTTAGCATGTGGCCTCGTTCTCCAAGCCTTAAGGCTATCCGACTCTTTCGTCAGACACCATTACCGTGTGCTTTTGTTTCCTTTGTCACGATGTATACTGGAATTACCGGATATATAGGTTGTACAGAGATGTGGTTAACAATGTTTCAATGAAAAGGTTTAATCCTACTGAAACGTGGTGCATGTCTCCGCTGCCCAGTTACAATTGCTTTGTTTGGTTTTTCTTCTTAGTTTGGGTTGAGACTTTGAGGATCTCTCTGAGGTTCTATTACCGGTCCAAGAGGACTTGGTATAATCCCCCGTGTTTTGGTTCTCAGCTTCTCCCTCCCTTTCTCTCCCTCTCTTTCACTTGCAGCGTCCTTCACTTTCCTTGCCTCTTGCTCGTTCGCTCAGCCCTATTCTCTTCGTCTTCATTGCTCATGGATCCGGCCTATCTCCCGTATATTACACCTCCTTCGAATCAATCTAAACAATGATAGGATGTTACTACCACCTATCTCCACACTCCCATTTCCTTCTCCTTCACCTGATCTTGTTCCTGTTCATCCACGACTCACAGCTAACTCGAATATTCAGGAAGCCTTGGATGACGAGCCTGAAGCTACAAGCAGTGATCAGTCAGTGTATCAAGTTATCAACTTGACATTGACAGCGGTGAGACTCGAGACATGCCGATGACGTATCAACCCCAAAATTAGGGGTGGGGATTCAATCACAGAAGCCGATATTGCAAGTCGTCGTGTCTCGCAGAGTATCCAAACAAATTCGTACCACATCCTTCAATGTAACACTCCCGGGCCTACTACTATGATTTCATTTGTTCAAGGTCGTCGACTACTACTCGAGATCTTCGAAAGCATTGGTTGGGTATTCAGCCAGGATGATTGAATCGCGTTTATCCTCACTATATATTGTTTTCCAAATGATATATATGATTTCATGCTGGCCAGTGTGTTTTTATATCTTCCGTAATTTTTGCTTCCTCGATGTGCTGACCATTCTTCTCCAGGCCATTTATTCTCCGGGCTATTTATTACACTTTGGAGAATGGGATGACGTCATTGAGGTATTGACACCCTCAACCTACACTAGCGTCGTGGTGTCTTGCACTAACTATCCTGCTCCTGAATCCACGCGTCTTTCCTGTTGACTCTTGGTTACCCGCCTGTCACGTCTCTCTGCTGGTTCACATTTGACTGGACATTGAACATTCCCACACACGGTCTTCGTATTCCAATTTCAAGATATATATGACGCTCTCCAGGCATGGGGTGGGATCAGAGATATAGTGAATCATGTCATCTATACAGCATGTGTATACTCAACACTCAACACAACATCGGCGGCGCACCTTTTCAATCTCTACCTCCACTACCCACAATACCGATGATCAAAATACAGAATAGTTACTCTCCACCAAACCCTAACGATAATAAATACCTGCAGCTTGGTTGCTGATGATGTGAACAAGTGATCGAGGTGGGGGGGTTATCTGTGCTACCTTTCCTCTGACCACTTCAAGTCTGATTTATTCGTGGTCCATGTGTGAGCTATACGGGTTGAGGACTCTAACAAGAGAGAGTGACGTGTAGACGCACATGGGTGTTATGACATGTGATGAAGGATTAGGAAAAATAGAGGAAAATGAGAATCATACAGGGACCTGTGGTACATCGCAAGATTATAGACTCTAGTGACACATGCCTCATATCATATTAGAACTACCGATAGAAACAACCGTTTGAGCTGTATTAACCAACCGAAACAACACTTGTTACGACATTGGGCCTTATCATCTCAAGGCATTTGAACCTTAATTCTGACAAAAGCAACTCCACTATACTCATTAACCCTAGTTCTGAACCCTACTTGATCATAGCAAACCAATCGAAGCAGATTTCAAGTTTGTACGTCTCCGAAACTACTATGTATGCTCTTGATGTCATGCATGATATATAACTATACTCACTTGAAGAGACTCTTTAAAAGGCCTTGTTGTCGACTCGTTGGAGGAAATATATGTCTCCTCAATTATCCGTACAATTTCTACGGTGATTCGCTTTTGGTTCATTATTCATCCAATACTCGACCCTCCGATGACTTAGTATCTCGCACATGCGATAGTTGTAAATCAAGGGATGTTGAAAACTGATGGACTCAGAGTCGGCAATTGTCACCACCCACCAGGGCACATTACATATGAGAGGATAACACGTTTCAGTCAGAGTAATGGAAGGTGGGCATTAAAATGTTTGAGATTGACACTCACTACCCGAAATTGATTAAGCGCTGATCTTGAGAATCAGGTGTTGGCCGCCATGTGCATAAAACAACCATCAGGGCTTGAAGGTCTAACGTATTATTTTGTCACCCATATGTGTATCTAGTTCCATGAAAAGAAACTCGCTATCTTATTTTTAACAAGAGCCAAAGCTGGTTGGCTTAATTTCAAGCTTGGGTGATGCGAAAGCTCATGCCATGTTTACCGAGTTTCGTTTGGCCTGAAAATGTAAGAAAAGTCATCTAAATTTAAACGATTCTTTAAATGCCACAGGGTCAAGCAAATTGACTTTTGATCAGGACTAGGAAATGATGTTAAGCTACACGCCGAGGGTCGTTATCCCCCATTGGAACGCCGACTACTACAGTCCGAGGCACGTGTACTATTCCAACGAGAGTCTGAGACTATCCTCCAGCACATCGTCCCCCATCTTGAACTTCTAATTCCACCTCGAATAACAGAGAACACCTTTGTTATGCCTCGCCATCGTGTGGTACATCGTAATCTGCTGCAATTGGAATGAGCTCTCTGACAATCTCATTATTTTAGTTGCCTTTTACTGACTTTGATATAAAAAAAATATGATTGCTGACAGTAAGAATATAGCGTTTGAAGGTATAGATCCAGTACGTCAAATTCTTTGGAGAATCATGTTATGATGCTAATATATGTATGCTTAGAACTTGAAGGTTGTGGATGAGGACGCGGACGCGAAACGATGGGAAGGGTTGAACAAGAAAGGGGAGGCTTTGACAAAGGAAACATACGAGAGTTGGACAGAAGAATTGCATAATCTTCTCATTTTTGTAAGCAGCCTTAACGCTGGGATCGTAAAATATAATGATGAGAATATTTTATAGGCCGGTCTCTTTTCTGCAATTGTCACAGCTTTCACCATTGAAGCCGCCAAGACGATACAGGGCGATCCGGCGGAGATGACTGTCCTGCTACTACAAACAATTGTTTTGCAGCTCAATAACCAATCCAATCCACAAGCAAATCTTCCCATACCTCTCAATCCAGAAGTAACACCTTTGCTTTATGCTCAACGCATCAATGTTTTTTACTCTGTCAGTCTTGTGCTCAGTCTGGTTGCGGTTCTGGGAGGGATTCTGTGCCTACAGTGGCTGCGAGAATTTGGCAGGAACATCACAGGTGTGTCGAACAAAGATGACCTATCACTACAGCATCAACGTCATGAGAGTCTCCGGAAGTGGGGTGTTTTAATAATTCTCAATATGCTACCACTTTTCCTACTGATCGCTCTTGGTCTCTTTTTCATCGGGTTCATGGTCTCGCAATGGGAATCAAGGTCGCTTGCCTCTGGACCTGTGACGTTCCTTGTTGTTCTATCTGGTGGTTTTATTGTCTGTACCACAGTCCTCCCCACCTGCCAGTTCCTCTTCCTTGTAGGAAAATCAACTGGTGCAAACAACCCTCGGCCCGTTCTTTGTCCATATCGGTCCCCGCAATCGTGGCTTTTCCATCTGATCCTCCAAAAGCTTTTCCTCATTTCCAATCTACTGTCAGCAGTGAACACGAGATCCGAGTTTTTGAAAGCATTACAGGGTATCAGTAGTTGGATGGACTATGATACGAATGGTGTGAAAAGGTGGAAAGAGAAAGCAGGGGCTGTGGAATCAATACATCAATCGTTGTTGTGGATATCACGCGAGTATAGACAGGTGACTACAGTTGCCCTGGATGCGTACTCTTGTATGGTGTATACTTCTTGCTACGGGACACGGATGAAGTTGAAGGAATGGAATACACTTATCGATCTCAAGTGGAATTGGGAGGAACAAGAGTTATTGACGTCATTTGAGGGAGAGAATAACCTCAATGACACCGAAAAAATTCGGAAGATAAGTGCAAAGGCGGTGATTGATGCAACGGTGGAATGGAATAACTTAGCTGTCTCATTGAAACATCCGGCACCTCTGTCAGATATTTCGGCTCTGGAGGAATCCATCGGTGATATGGACGATGATTCTCAAATAGGTAAAGTCTATATATGCGACTATATATACTCCTGAGTAATGTTTGCACTAGCTCTCTTAGAAGACATTGCCATTGGCTTGAGGAGTTCAGAGACTACGTGGGTTACTCCAGAGAATGCTGTCGCTGTTACCTGTCAAGTGATCGATCGACACTCTCGACATTGGAGGCAGACAATTCCCATTGTACAAGAACTGTGCAAGCATCCAACTACTCGATCACTTCCTCACATTCGACATCTCTGCAACAAACTCCGGGATAAACTCAGCTCAGAGGACAAGTGTGATGACTTGATCTGGATATTTAACAGAGTCTTTCGTCCTGTGGACTCTGTGCACTACAAAGATGTTGCACCAATTCTTGGCAGGCTGCTTGTGGAATGTGATGAATGCTTTATTGACTCTAGTTTGTCTTCTCATCTACTCTGCTATCTCTCTCTGACCACCATTACTCCTCAGTCGCTGCAAGACACTTCCTCAAAATCATAGAGGACCTTGCCTCGAAACGACTTATTGGCAAAGAAAGCTCATTGAATAATATCTTTCTTTATACCAAATACATCCTACAACGCTCATATGGGCTATCCAACAGTCTCCTTTCCATCGAAACAACCCTTGATGCAATACTCTCTGCTGCAGAATACGCTCAACACTCTCCCTCAGAATATTCTGTCCTGCACCCAAATCAATCCACCATTCCACGCACACTACCTGACCCTGACTACAATGAAGACCTCCAATCTGTGTGGGCTGTGATAGACAACTTCAATGTGAGATTGAAGGTGATATGGGGCATTCATGAGGTCGTTGAGTCTGGTGGTGAAATATCCACTTCTGGTATGTTGCACGTTTACCTCCTCTCGTAATATATCTAATAGGCTACTCAAAGTCGAAGACACTGGCCAAATCGGTTCAGAAATACACAATACTGAGGATCTACCCATGGTCACTACACCAAATCCCATCATTTCCTCGTCAACTTCCCTGCAATCCAACAATTTTCATGAAAAAGACTTACACGATGAAACAACCGGCCAAATCACTCCAGCAATATACTCTACTGAAGCCCTACCCACATCTACTACACCGTCCTCGCCAGCCCCTTTACAATCCAACAAATTTCACGAAACAGCCACTACATTGGGCGTTGGCACTCGAAATCCAGTTTCACCTGTTCTTTCACCACCGCAATATTCATCCAATTGCGTTTCAGTCATGCCTGCTGATCCTCATGCCAGGTCAGAAATTCCGCTAGCCACGAACACGATTGAAACTTCTGCATCCAGTCAGCACACATCACCGCTTTATAACGAAACATCCACCAGTCAAGATTCACACGTCATCACTCCCTCCTCACAGTCAGACGGTGTTGGACTTGGGACCGTAAACCAAGCCTCTGCGGTACAAGATCTACAAAGCCCTCCATCGACTCCATCTCTACGTACACATTATCATGCCCAAGAGATAACTGGTCCTCGACAGCAACCACCAGTGTCGGTCCTCGGAACCGAATCCGCGTAACGAAATTATGGTACTTCAATCTGGTGATTTTCCGGAAATATTAGGGGGGTGACACAAAATATTCTTTGATCTCTTGATCGCAGGAAAGTTCGACGCTAATATATGTGATTGTCTTTAACACTAAACGAATACAGATTTGAGTCCTCAAAGAGTCGAGAGGATATATTTACCATTGGAAATTTAAGGAAATAGGTGTCGTAAAAAGCTTGGTTGATAAGGCCGATATGTGAATGTTGAGGTGTATCGTACTAAATCGATAGAGATGGTATCTGCATACGCTCCATACCCTTATCACATCCGGCATGGACTTCCCATCCTAGTTTCCTTCTTTAAAATCTCTTCACCCTATTGTGCAATATCATTCACCGTACCCACACCCATACCCATACGTGCAAACACATTCATTAATGTCGTAAAAGTACATCTTTATACTATAAGATCGCACCCAAGAATTAGCATATATCTGATTAGAGGTGTGATTTGTATCAAAAATATACAGTACTCCAGTTGCGCTATTTCTTGTTGCTTGTTACCATAGATCACTATTGAGGGAAGTACGATGAGACGTGTATTGAAATTAAAGTCATGAAAGGAGTCGTACCCCTAGTTTTCAGTGAAAGAGATATTGTGGAATACCACCATCAGGAATATACACGAAAACTGGGAGATACATAGTTTGAAGGTCAACCAACATGAAAAGGAACACTCAACTGGATTCCTGATAGGAAGTTGAATCTGTTTCATTCGAAATTTGAGGAAAAGCCTGATGGTGAAGAAGGTAACGGTGGTCTTGTATTATAATGTTTGAATTCGGAACTCTTTATATGAAGGTTGTCGAAGGGTTTTAATGGGTGTAGAAGTTGGTGGTATATGATAAATGTCGGTGACACTTGATTCGATCAAAGATCATGCAAACCTTAGTTGAAGCTCTTACATGACCTCTATTACATGGGCCATTGTGATATGGTTAGACTCTGTACAAAACACACAATTGAACGTGTGTTGTATGAATTCACCCCAAAAAGTTGATGTAAGTGGCAACAGATGGTTTGGTGTATTTCCAATCAGTGAAAGTTCAAAGAAGGTTTGGGCAGTGATGAGGAGCCTGGTTCTGTCAACACGATTGGACCTGCTTTTCTGTACTTTTGAGTGTTGCTTTGCGGTTGGTGGTGTCAACATCACATCATACAAGGACTTGCTATGTTCCTCCTGAACTCTTAGTTACCAGTCTAGTTCAGTCCAATGTTCAGGAAGCCATGGATGACGAGTCTGAAGCTGCAAGTAGTGATCTGGTGAACCAACTTGACACTGACGGTAGTGAGAGCCGAAATCAGGATTTAGTGTCTGATGTTTGGACTGAGTTTTTAAAAATTTATAGACATCCCTTTGGATTTAAGGATTCTATATTTCAGAAGAGCGCTAGAATATGGTTGAAGGGGTTGAATAAAGGAGATGTGGAATATGTGAGTTATATCCAAGTGAGAAATTTGCCTTACACGTCTTGTCTCATACTCAATTTTTTGTTTTGTTGGTTTTCTAGATTTGCGAATTATGTATGATTCAACCAGGTTCTGGAATCGGATGTGATTGTAAGAGTATACAATGTCAATTATGTGTTGAAAGATATCATGCTTGTTCATGTACAAATGCTTTTAGAAAGCAAATGATTATGGAGAAATTGAGGTTGGAGGAAATGGAGTATGATTACCTTGTGAAACTTGTTCCTCCTAAAGTAAGTGGTGTTTATAATGGTCACGTTGGTGCTGGTATTCATGAGGATTCCGGGACAGGTGGTCGGGACTGAGACTAGGACTGGTGTTGGATTGCGACTGCAGTCTGCTCTGATTACTATGAAGGTGACAAACCCGGTTACGAATCATCCGACTTCAGTTTTGATGAGGAAGAGACCCAAGAGGAAAGGGAAAGGTACTGATAGAAAGGAATATGGGAATGGGAATAGTTGTGGAAGACGAAAAAAAGAGATCAACACCTTATCAAGTTCGTCAGCTTCACACCGGCATTTCTCTTCTTCTGACATAGTCTCCGGATCTGATCCTGAATTTTGGTTCTCACTTTGGTTTTCAAAAGTTGAATCCGAATCTGAGATGGAAGCTGAGTCGAAGGATGGAAGGAAGATGAACTAGAACACGAGACGAGAATGATGGTGAATCCGCCTCTGATCCAGAAAATCAAAAGATTGGGTTGCATTGTATAGGTCAGAAGCGACCCGCTCCTCAAAGCTTTATCCGCGCTGGTGACGCATCAACGTCAAACATCAGGACTGAAGATTTCGTCACAGAATCCGACGTCCAAGTCATCGGATCTTGCAGAGAATCCAAATAAATCCGTTGCAGCTTTCAATGTAATACTCGGACTTCATCTGTTCATGGTCGTAGACCTCAAAGAAAACAATATGACCTAGGTTGTGATGTATATGCTGACTCTGGCAGAGAGAACATTATCAACGTAACTTGGAATAATACCTAGACTGCGGAGTACTTTCGTGTTGATATTCAGTGCATTTCGTGGGGTGTTTAGAGAAGTAGAGATTCGACTTTAAATCAAAATCATGAAGTACAGTCGACACGCTGACCATCGTTCTATTTTAGTCCATTGTCCAGGGTGACACATCAATGGATCACGTCATAGCCGAAACTCTCTTACTTCCCAACACTTTAGTCCACTGCTTCACTCAATCCGCGCTGTCTGCCTTTTTCCGACGTAGATTTGGCCTTCCTCTGGAATCCACACGTCTCTTGGCTACTAGTCTGCCGTGTCTCTCGGCACTTTCGCTTGTTTGGGCATTAAACGCTCCCGTACCTGCCGTGGCTTCCAAGCATAGGATGCACATTGGAACCATACTTGGACAGGTCGTGTATGCTATCATTTGGGTATTTGGATGACGTGGTAGACGATGCATGCATGTATTGTGGTTAGGAAGGACTAGTATTATTGTGAGTCATATTATTTATACAGTACGTGTATGTACTCAACACAACATCGGCATACCTTTTCAAGCGCTCCACCTCTGTATCCTGTCGTACTGAAATGGTGATAAAACAAAGGCCAGCCACAATGGTCGATGACTTGAATGAGAAATTCACAAGTGCTCCGTGCCCACTACTCCCCGGCATGTTGGATTTGTCTCGCTTCGTGTCATACGTATTCTCTGCATGAAATTATATCGATTCCTGATTTCACAAGACATTTATTGAAGGTTTAATCGAGGAAAACGCTGAGCACTGGTACGTCACAAGCCTATCTTTTGTATTCAGCTATATTGATAATGCACTAGAACTACATAAAGACATCCGTAGCATTAAAAATGTCATCGATACTGGAATAATTCATTATTTCACGATCCCGAACATCATTCATCCAACAATAACCCAGCTCAACATGTAACCCTATTCTCCATGCCTTAAGGCATCTCTTTCCATAGTGACCATCGCCACGAGTCTCGCTTTCTTTTTCCATGTTGTATAGAGGAGTCATAAGGAAGTCAAGTCGATGATCTTTCAACGGGTATTACTTGAATCCTGTTGGAATATGTGGTACATGTATGCGTTGCGCATGCTGCAGTTGCAGTTTCTTTGTTCAGTTTTTCTTCTTAGATTGCTTCAACGTTGCTTCTCTTTTGGTTTTGACTTCGAGGTTCTAATGGTAAGTTCAACGATCGATAATACCAGTTAATGCCGAAAGGGCTTGGCATAATCCCCAGTGTTCTGGTTCTCGGCTTTTCTCTCTCTTTCTTTGTGCAGCATCTCTCTCTTCCCTTGCACCTTGCTTGGTCGCTTACAGTTCTGCTGTCTTCATCTTCATTATTCATGGATACATCGTATCTCTCATTTCCTACAAATCCATCTAAATCAACTAATGATAGAATGTCACTGCCACCTATTACCACACTTACACTTACCCCTCCTTCACCAGTCGCAGGTGACTCGAATGTCCAGGAAGTCATGGAGGTGGGTCAACTTGCTTGGCACTAACGGTAGTAAGAATCGAAATCGAGATTTAGTATCGGATGTTTCGACAGAGTTTTTTTAAACTTTATAGACATCTTTATTGGATTTTATGCTTCAAAAAATTGGTAGGATGTCGCTGAAGGGCTTGAATAAGGAGATCTAGAATATGTAAGTACTGATTGCCTGACACGCTCTATTCTGACGCTGACATGTTTTTGTGTTCTTGCCATGATTTACTAGATTTGTGAATTATGTACAATTCAACCAGGTTCTCGAGTCGGATATGATCGTAAGAGTGTACGATGTCTATTATGTGCTGAAAGGCATCGTGTCTGTTCACGTACAAATGCTTTTAGAAAGCGAATGATTACGGAGAAATTGGGGTTGGAGGAAAAGGAGTATGTTGTTCTTGTGAAACATGTTCCTGTTAGAGGTAGTGGGGTCCGAGTTGGTCATCTTGGTCCTGGGATTCGTGGAGATTCTACGGTTCTGCTGGGATCGCCACTGAGGTCTGCTCATATTACTGCTACAGTGGCGAGCCCGGTCGCGAAGACTTCGACCTCGGATTTGATGAAGACGATATGAATGAGGAAACGAAAAGGTGTTAATAGGAAGGAATATTGCAATGGGAGTAGAAGTAAGAATGGGAGTGGAGAATGAAGCAAGAAAGCAGCACCCATGCTATCACGTTCGTCAGGTTCATGCTTCTCTCCTAACACAAATTCTTATATTCTTGTTCAAAGGTGAATCCGAATCCGAGACGGGAGTTGGGTCAAAGGAAGAAGAAGAATTAGAATACGATGATGACGGTGAATCCGAGTCTGATAAAGAAAATCAAAAGATCAACTTGCCTTGCATTGTGAAGAAACCTGCTACTCAATTTTCCATCCATGTCAGTGACGCATCAACCTCAAAAGTCAGGAGTGAGGATTTAGTCACAGAATCCCACGTCGAAGTCATCTGGTAGCGTAGAGCATCCAAACATATTGGTAGCAAGGTTCAACACAATACTCAGACTATTACAAATTCCACTGCTCAAGGTCGTCAACCTCGATCTACAACTACCCGAGGAACTCGGAAAGCAGTCTGGTATTCGGCAAGGACGATTGAAGCCCCTCTCGGGAATATAAACGCTCAGCCAACTACCGGTGGGAGCGCCGAAATATCTCATGACAATAACAACAAATTTGATTCACAACATTTGTTGTCGGGAGGACTGGAAGGCGAGGGAGTATTGACAAGTGCAAAGTCTCAGGTTGGTATCCAGCAACACAATCACATTATGGAAACTTTACGAGCGATGGAATCCACTCTGAATTATATTCGCAAGAGTCTCGAGGTATACAAGAACACTTCAACTGTTGATATACTTGAATCTCCGTTTCTTGGCCCTAGGCCAAAGTGCCTTTAGTGGCTTTGCGGAGAATAGTCGTGTCATGGGAGAAAGCGAGTTTATTGGAATGGTTATGACGATGGAGGGCTGGAATTGTTGGAGGCCAGTTATCAGTGGAATCTTTTCATAAATAGTCCTCGGGGTTCGGATGGTGATGAGAATATGGTAGTAGATGATGAGCTCATCGAGCGAAAGTAGTGTGCAAGCAGACGAGAGAAAAAAGGAGGCCGATTGTAATATTATGTTTTTTCGTCATTTGTAACACATTTGTGATTCTTCCTGAACTCTGAAGTTTATGTACGCTGCGTTTCCTCTGCATATAAATCCACATAACACTTAAGAAGTTTCAGAGGGCTCTATCTTAGATGTGTCTTAATGAGTTGTGGATTGAATCACGATCTATGTTGCTGGTTAACGAAGTTTGAAAAGAATGTGGCCCTATTAGGGTATGGTCGGGAAAACGTTGCCAATGAAGCAACTTACTACTTAGTCAACCGGTCAGCGCGCTCCTATATTTTCGGTAATTTTGAAGTTTATAAGTATTCCGAGTTTCTCTTTAGTGCATTGTCCAGGGTTGATGATCACGTCATAACCACAACTCTCTCACATCATCAATCCTCTATTTCACTCGATCTGCTGGCTGTCTGTTTCTGATATAGACTTGGCCTTTGTTGAATCCACACCCCTTGGCACATAACTCTTGGCTACTAGTCTGTCACATCTCTCAGGTTCACTTGGAACATTCTCCCACACTCGCAGGGCACTTTCCAACCATCGGATGGACATTGGAAGCGTACTACAGGTCGTCTATGTTATAATTTATGTCTCTGCATCTCGTGGTGGGCGGTGATAGTTGGATACATGGTGGGTGGTTGGAGGGCCTAGTGCGCGTAATTATTGTGAGTTATGTCGTTTATTGTACTACAATGATGACCCACCTAAAGATCGGATTTGCAATCTATTATTGTCGACGAGACACTTGTTCATCAACGAAACCCTGGCTATGACGATGACATGTGGTCTGTTTAGGCCTTTATTGACGACTTAATGAGAAACTGAGGCGTATATCGGGCATATATGATGACATATCGAGCACAATGGAGGAATTGCTGGTACGTCGCAAGTTCATTTCATCTAATGTATTACATCTGATTGCCAATCTTGCTTCAAAACGATCAACATATCACACAAGAACTTGAGTTCTCCCATCATTCTATCCTCGTCTTCCCAAAATTCTTAATTTCATTCATCCAACACCAACTCTATTGTCAATACTCATGCCAAGGAAGAAAAAAATCTACTTGATTGTCGTCTAGGTCGAAAAAAAACATATGTCCTCAACAAAAGTTGGACTTATTTCGATCTTTGATCCTCAAGATCTGGAAACCACTTCTTCTAAATCCAATATGCCCTCCAATTCTCTTCACGAAGAAAGTACCGGCTGTGATCCCTAGGTTCTATCGTTAATTCCTCCACGTGAAGGTGTAGGCGATGAAGATCGATTCAAATACTATCAGAACGAAGGATCACTTCAACTTAATCTAAACTCTGCTCGTTGCTCGCTTGATTTCCTTCCGCAACGACTTGTCACCAAAACTCGGGTTCTTTAATTATTGACTTGGGTGGACACAAGCGCTCCCTGCCCACTACTTATTCCGCCTCGACGTGTGGCATTTGTCTCGCTTGGTCTCATACGTATTCTCTGTATGGAACTCTCCTAATTCCTGACTTTAGCAAGAGATGTATTGAGGCATATATGAGGTATACATCGTGACGTTGAGAAGCGTGGTGAATGGGGCGAGAAAAATGGAGGAAAATGTGGAGCATATAATGACTTCTGGTACGTCACACGCCTATCTTCTGTAATTGCCTATTCTGATAATGTGCTGAGACTGTAAATATAATCTACACCGGAATACCAATTTACCCTTAAACCTTTATTATTTCTGGATCCCGATCCCGGTTATCATTCATCCAACATCAACCCATGCTAACTCTGGAAAAGAAAGCCATGCTCATGTCGAAAGATATACCCCCTTGATTTGTTAGCGATAAAATCGAATGACACCAAATTCGGAGATCCAACTGCAGCCGAATCCTGAAACATTCATAGATTATAGATCAAGTTCTATGCTTTTCATCTTGCTCGTTGAAGGACTACAGACGCTGTTGGAAAGGACAAACGGTGTCCATGGAAGATTCAAGCATTGACAGATCGAATGCTGGGAGATCAGTTTGCTGTATAATGACCCGCATAGAGCATTCTCTAAGAGAGTTGATGATCGATGTAGCCTCACTCACTGTGGTCTGTGGTGGGTCAGTGTCGTTTATAAAATAGAGCTAATTGAGTCTTGCATATATAGCTCGAATAAATGTTTCCCTACCTTTCCTCTTGCCACTGCAACTCTGATTTAATCGTTTTTCCTGTATCTTCCTGTGACAATGGTGATCGAAACAAAGACCCCTTACAATCTGTCACAAACAGCAGGAGTTGTTACAATTGACGACTCTAACAAGAGATTGGCGCATAGACAAGACGTGCACACGGATGCTTGGGGGAAAATAGAGGAAGATGAGAATCATATAGGGACCTCTGGGCTTAAAACTTCTAGTGGCGTATACCTCATAGTCTAGAACTACCTGAACAAATTCAAACAAGTGTTTGGGCCGTTTCAAATAAATCAACAAACAAAATTACAGAATGTTTGCTTAAGTTAAAATCAAGGGTAGAAAAAGCATGTCTGTGTACTATGTATGACTTGAACCTGCGCATGCAGACGACAATATATAGATGCACATTAACTGGTGCTAAAAACAGATGGAAGAGTCGGAGATTATGTCGAGACATGCGCATTAGTCGGAGAAGTGGAAACCTGTGGAAACCCACGTGGGTGTTCGCAGTTGGTCAAGCGCCAATCCTAAGAAGGTGATTCAGGTAATGACCATGAGGTTCAAACGCTTTGTTTTGTCATGTACACGTTGCTGACAGACCCAGTGTTGGGACTTGAAAGAGAGTCCAGAAGACTCCCGGATCAGTTTTCCTCGAAGACGACAAAACATGTATCAAGATTAAGTTCGGTAATGATATGAAAATCTTTGCACGGTGTGCGTTATCCTTGATTGGGCTGGAAGCCAGAATCCCAGTGTGGTACTAATCAAACTCTTTGAAGTAGGGGGGCATCTAAACTGTAATCAGCTACGATCTATACACGTGCAGTCAGCATGTTCAAAACAAGAAACGTTCTACGTTTTGCCTGAACTATAGGCAGGTTCTACCAGGTACATGATTGGTGCAATCTCAGTAGTAGACTTAGTGTGTCTTTTGTTCTCAAATTACACCTACGAGCAGTTCGGGAGGGTTTTATTTTTTGAACTGGCATGGTAATGTTAATGTTCATCAACCATCACGTCATATAAGGATGACTTCTCTCCCCCTCAACCAGCAACTGATACGCTCCGTTTCACTCAATTTGCTCAAGCTCAACAATGTTCATTATTCATCCAATACTCAATCCTCCAATGACTTAGTATCTCGCACATGCAATAGTTGTAAATCAAGGGATGTTGAAAACCGATGAACTCAGAGTCGGCAATTGTCATGACCCACCGGGGCATATTACATATGAGAGGATAACACGTTAGAGCCAGAGTAATGGAACAGGGCATTAAAATGCTTGAGATTGACGCTCACTACCAGAAATTGATTAAGCACTGATCTTGAGAATCAGGTGTTGGCAGCCATGTGCATAAAACAACCATGAGGTTTTGGAGGTCTAACGTATCATTTTGTCACACATATGTATGTATTTCTGCGCAAGGACACTTGTTATCTTATTTTTCACAACAGTCAAAGCTGGTCGATTTAATTTCAAGCTTGGGTGATGATGTGAAAGGTCATACCATGTTTACCAAGTTTCATTTGGCCTGAAAATGTAAGAAAAATAGTCTAAATTTAAACGACTCTCACGTCAAATGCCACACAGGGTTAAGGAAATTGACTCTTTCGATCGGGACTAGGAAATGATGTTAAGCTACACGCCGAACATCGTTATCCCTCATACTAATTGGAGAGTAGTCTGGAACACCGACTACTATATGGTAGTCCGAGGCACGTGTACCAGGTATTCCAATGAAGACTACTGTATCCTGCAGCATGTATAAGGTTGTGTGTAATTTTTGTGATGGTTGAATATTGAATGATTGATATGTATCTACTATGGCCCCGATGGCGTCTCCTGTGGTAAGTACTATAATGCTTCTGAACATGCGCTTGAGTAATGATTGGCTATCAGCCTTGTCATGCTAAGTACATGCTGAGTGTTATTAAACCAACACAGGCGTGTTTGGCCCGAATAGCAACAATGGTTGAGGAAAATCTGATCCACTCTCTCATTCCGGCAATTTCACGCAGTGGAGCCTTGCAATACCAGGACCATTAGCATGCACACCTATTCATAGACGTGTTTCCAGAGAATGCATTTTAAATTTACTGGTAGATGCTGAACATCTAGATCTGTACGTATTCAAACTGGTGTGTTACTACATAAGAGAAGACTGAATATTGATGTTGCTAGTGCTCTCTAACCGCCCCCATCTTGAACTTTTGATTCCACCTTGCTTGAATAGCAGCAAACGTCTTTGTTATGCCTAGACATCGTATGGTACGTTGTAGTAATTGCCTTCAATTAGAATGAATGTCCTGACCACACCACTGTCTAGTTTCCTTTTATTCGATAATATGATTGCTGACAGTAGGAATATAGCGTTCGAAGGTATAGATCTGGTAAGTCAATTTCTTTGGAGAATCATGTTATAAATGCTAATATATGTATGCTTAGAATTTGAAGGTTGTGGATGAGGATGCGGACGCGATACGATGGGAAGGGCTGAACAGGAAGGCAGAGTCTTTGACAAAGGAAACATATGAGAGTTGGACAAAAGGATTGAATAATCTTCTCATTTTTGTAAGCAGCATTGACTCTGGGATTGTACAATATACTCATGATAATCGTTACAGGCTGGTCTCTTTTCGGCAATTGTCACGGCTTTTACCATCGAAGCCGCCAGGACGATACAGGGCGATCCAGCAGAGATGACAGTACTTTTACTACGAACAATCATCCTGCAACTAAATAATCAATCAAATCCACAAGAAAATATTCCTATTCCCCTCAACCCAGAAATGACACCTTCCATCTCCTCCCAGCGCATCAACGTGTTATTCTCCGTCAGCCTTGCGCTTAGTCTTGTTTCGGTTCTGGGAGGGATTCTGTGTCTACAATGGCTGCAAGAGTTTAGTAGGAATATCACAGGTGTATCGAATAAAGATGACCTATTTCTACAACATCAACGTCATGAGAGTCTCCGGAAGTGGGGTATCTTGATCATCCTCAATATGTTACCACTTTTCCTACTGATTGCGCTTGGTCTCTTCTTCGTTGGGTTCATGGTCTTGCAATGGGAATCAAAGTCACTTGCCTCTGGACCTGTGACGTTCCTTGTTGCTCTATTACGAGTCCACCCAAACCACCGGCCCGTACCACCACCACCGAGGAAGACTTGTTCGCCATCTTCCCCGAACTCATTCCCAATGACGACACCATGGACGACTCTGCTTGACATACCATTCCCCGGTGACATCACGGTGACATCACTATGACATCGCTATGACCTAACGTCGAACTAAGTATGAGACTCCACTTATGCTTAGAAGTATACATTTCCCCAGCTCCAGTATTAGCTATCTGTTTCGTCATTTTACTCCTGTTGACTAATCTTTCATTGTATATGGAGTAAATAGTCCCCGACCCCGATGTCTCACCTACTCCTGTTGACAGTTCTAGCATTGTGTATGGAGTAGATTATAAAGCGATGACGAGTATTAGGTTATAATTAGTTAGTAGCTATTATTAGGTACATCCCTAGAAATAGTATAAATACTCGATGTATTAGACGATTAAAGCCTTAAGCTTTAATCTCTTCTGTTGTAGCCCTTATACATCTCTGTCTCCATACCTCTTGGTCACTAGGTTGAAAGGCCTTGAGATTGCAGCAGAGTGTTTATTGATCGCACGTTCCTACACGACTGCACTCTAGCGTTTAAGTTCCAGGAGTGTTCAGCTTAACGGTTCGTGGTCATAACATTAGATTAAAGCTTCCCTTTCACTGGACCGGTAGGGTTATCCGGTCTCTCCCCCTTGGAACCGAACGGAGGATTGTCGCAACCCGGCAGTCAATCGATTCCCGTCATCTTGGAACTTGAAACGGCGTTACTTGTTCTGGTCTAACCGGTACCTCTTAGTGGTATACTGGTAGTCGTTATACCCGCTAATCCCTGGTATAACGCGTCGCAGCTCACAAAGTGATACTCCTTCGCCGGAGCAAAGTGGGAAGTCTAGGTGTTTGAAATCCTAGCCAACCGGACTGCGGTGGGTTTGTACATCGCTGAAATCTACGCATTTAGTAAGTCGTAGTCAGGCCCCTTTAATTAGGACCCCCTGGCCGTCAAGCTCTAAGCGAGCGCAAGCTGTTAAGTCAGTAAAAGCTCTAAGCGAGCACTCAAGCTGTTAGTCAGTAAAAGCTCTAAGCGAGCATTATCAAGCTGTCAGGCAGCAGTTCTCCCTTTTCCATTCCCAATCCATTCCTTACACCCCCACACTCCTTTATAAAAACCTCTACCAATTCTTGGGCAACCACCAACTCTGAATCATCATTTCACGACAACGAAGAACCAGCCAAACATCAGTTCCTAAACCGGAATTTGATAGGTCACAACTTCAACGAAGCAGATCTCGTTACCGAGAAACCCCTTCCACCGAACCCTTCCCAGTTCACATCCCCGGACCGATCCAAGCCTCTACCTCACAAGACTCTGGACGCTCCACCTCGTCATTTTATACACAACCACCAGTACCTCCCCAATCTCAGCTTTTCGGAGAACCTAGTCCTATACAACGACAAGGTTCGCAATCTAGCGAAACTTCAAAACAGCAATACAGAGAGAAACAACAACAATCTTCATCTGAAGAAGACGACTCAGACGACGACCCCCCGCCAATCCCTCCTCGAAGACCTAGAGTTACTATCCCGTCTCGAGTCCATACACCAATCACAACCCCTGCCAACCCAACAACTCCACACACTCCGTCATTACCCCCGGCTCCACCAAATCCCTCCACACCTATTACAAACAGCTCATCAAGCTCAAATCCAAAGATGCCCTCCACAACTACAGTCCCAGCACTCAAACTCCCAGTTCCCCCACCATTCGCTGGAGACACAGCATCCTACAGTCATTGGAAACAACGACTTGGAATCTACTATGCAGCAGATCAAGCCCGATTCCATGACAGCGAAACAAAGATCCTATACACTCTTTCCCTTATGGTTGGACCGGCAGCCACATGGGCACATGCCTTCACAGAGAGCGCATACGACGACAAGACTTCAACCTACAATTTGGGAACCTTCACAGCATTCACTAAAGCCTTGGACACAAGCTTCCGCTCATCCACCCATGTCTCAGATGCCATGGCCCGGATTACCAAGTTTAAACAAGGAATGCGCAACGTACACGAGTACATCGCAGAATTTGAATCCCTCGCACTTGAGGCACAAATCACACAAGACACACTCAAAATCCATCTCTTCAAAATGGGTCTTGAACCCACAATTGGAATGTATGCCATCAGAGCCATGCCAGCCGATACCTATGAAGCATGGAAAGGCGCTGCCCGCGCAGCCAGCCACATACTTCAGTCTGAACGAGACTATCGTCAGACACACTATCCCCAAAGGAACCCTCAAATACGTCAAAACCCTCGCTATCGCCAGGCTCAAAACTTTCGTCAACCGCAGTCTATCCCGCGTTACGTTCAACCACCCGTGGTCGCAAAAGACCCGTACGCCATGGATGTCGACTACATCGAAGAGGCAATCAATAACCTTCGCCTCAACGGTGAAGAGGAACTCTGTAACATACACGATGAACAGGAGGACTTTGAAGAAGAAGCCCCTCAGCCATCTCAAATTGATCCCGGAGAAATCCTTAATCAATTCATCGACAGAGTCTTCACAAGCGAACAAAAGGAATTATTCAGAGATCGACTCTGTTTCCTCTGCAAGAAACCAGGCCATTTCGCCAACCGATGCCCAGCTCGACGAACTGGCCCATCACCTAATCGCCCGAGGTCAATCCCTCGCCAGGCGTACAACCAGAGGAAGGCCCCGACCAAAAATCGAAACCCCCATCTACGACGCCAGATCAACAACCTCATTGAAACCGCCCCTGAAGAAGAAGTAGCAGATGTCTACGATTACTTCTCCCAAGATAACATGAACGACGATTTCAACAGCGAAATCAAGGATTTTGCTTAAAGAGATTAGCCACCACGTCTAACTCTCTTCCATCTGTGTCTACTGCCCCATCTACATCATCATATTCTATTCCTCTTCCACTCAACGCTGTACAACTCGGAGGAAATGGATCCAACTCTATCTACGCCCCCACACAAACTTCCAGTGCAGTAGCCAACTCAGAAACCGTGGATATCCTCGCCCTCATAGACTCAGGAGCAGGAGGAAATTTCATTGACCCAGCTTTGGTAAAACAACACCAATGGCCTGTCAAGAAACTCTTAAAACCCATTACTGCTTACAATGCAGATGGTACCAAAAATGGTGTTTGTTCATTCTATTCCCCATTGAACTGTACAGTTAATGGTCGACAAACAACCATCGAAGCCAAAATAATCAGTCTCGGAAAACCTAGAATCATTTTAGGATTCCCCTGGTTACAGGAAAATAATCCAGACATCAATTGGTCTGACAGATTACTTAAATGGAGAGAAGAAGAATCAAGCGACGAGATATACCTTGATCTAATTCAAACCATTACAGATGATGATACACAACTGAACAAAATCTGCCTCGACGAGGAAGACTCAGTTGAAATCAACATCAAAACATCATCCTCTAACACCATTGCTCAGCAATTTGGTGACAAGAAACAAGACGACCCTAAGAAAGTCGTTCCTAAAGAGTTTGCCGAATTCTACAAACTCTTTGACAAGAAAGCATCAGAACGCTTTCCTCAAACCCGACCTTGGGATCATAAAATT